>JBBPBX010040132.1:5602-22476 GCA_038048925.1 Garcialebias charrua | reverse complement strand
GCTGATCTAACATGCCTGTATAGCTTAGTGGCGAACGCGCCCGCCCTTCGTCCCAAAGGTCGTGAGATCGACTCCCGCTTGGTACAATGTTTTTTTTTTTTCATTCCAGATTTAAAGACCACAGGAAAACTATTGAATGAAACAACAAGAAATAGAACAATACATGAAATGAAAGGAAGCAGACGATTTATTGTTTTGTAAATAGTTTTCATGTGTATTTCAATCTGGAACGAAAAAAGAAAAACGTTGTACCATGCGGGAGTCGATCTCACGACCTTTGGAACTAAAGGCAAGCGCTTTACCCACTGACCTAAACGTAGGCGTGTTAATACAGCTTGGTTAACTTCTTATTTAAAGAAATTACATCTCATTGTTGTCAATATTGTTGCCACTATCTGGCGCATGCTTTTATATCCACTCATCTAATTGCGTCCATGTGGATGTAATAATCGTTAATCATGTGTGTTTGGTGGGATTTATGATTGTTTTCACATCGTGGACACGGTTTCACAGATCACCTGTAAGTGTCGCCAAAGGAACAATAACCACAGAAACGTGCGTACGCAAGCAGGGGAGCAGCCGTGGATTTCTACGTGGATGCGCAGATATTCCCGTTCATATCAGATTTGATACATACGCCACTTTGCGTGGAAAGTGACGTGCGCAATGTTTTTGTGCGCACGCATGGTTGATACATGAGGCCCCAGAGCCCTCTGCCTCACACTACGTCACAGATGGTGCGTTCGCGTGTAATCGGATTTCCCATGATTAAACAGGGCTTGAAGTTCAAAATCACTTTTAAAGTAAAATTAAAGTGATTTATCATTTTGTTTGCAGAAACGAACATATTTAAATGATAATATATATATATATTTTGAGCAATTTTATGCATAGTAAAAAAATCATGTCACCCCACCTTTAAATGTTCTTGATTTTATGTACAGCACTTTGCTGCAGCTGTGGTTGTTTTAAATGGCTTTATAAATAAAGTATTATTATTATCATTATTATTTTGAAGCCGATTTACGCAGTTTCCGGCAGTTTAGGGAGGGAGTGGGGAGCTTGACGCGCTCAGTGGAAACTTACAGGAGCGGGAGACCTCTGTTTCGACAGGCAGACCGGAGCAGACCTTACTGTAAAACTCTGGACCGCGCGTGGAAATACAGGAGACCTTATTGTTTTGAGCGGAGGTTTACGAGGCAGAGAGGCTACAGCTGAGCAACGAGCTAACATGCTAACAGACGTTGCTGTAAACGCTGTGGACCGCATGAAGCTGCAGGAAGCTGCAGAGCTCACCAGCTCCCAGTAAGAAATTAACTCTTTTTCCCCTTCATTATAATAATAATAATAATAATTGTCTAATCTTGTCATCTGCGTATGTTTCCCATACACAGACGAAATTCGTCTCTGCATTTAACCCAACCACCTACCAGGCGGTGCAGTGAGCAGCCATAGAAGGCGCTCGGGGAGCTGGAGAAATAGGTGTGCACTCATAGACACCCCAAGATGTGTAGTGGCCGGGACGCGAACCCGCGTCCTTCGGGTCCCAAGTCAAACGCCCTAACCACTACACCATCTTGGCTCCATTATGGCTCCGAATGTATGTAATTTTTGATAATTATGTAGGGTAATGTGTTAGGATAGGCTAAGTGCTTGGTCAAAATACAGTAATGTATGTATGAGGTGCTGTTTGGACGTATTTTCCGACTTACGTCGATTTTCGACTTACGAACGGGCGTAGGAACGGAACTGCGTCGTAACTCGGGGACCACCTGTACATGTAACCTCCAGAGACCATGCATACACATTAGTTGTAGACTGGTTGTTATTATTTAGGGAGACTAGAGTTTAAGTTTTATTTTTACTTTAAAAAAATATATATGAATTTTTTTTACTTCTAATTACTCAAAACAATGTGTTTTTACATGTATGAGGTTCTACTTATCCTAAAAAACTAGGGGATCATTATAAAAGCACACCCAGCTAAAGCTTGCGACTCAGTGGCCAACAGAGGAGGCCATTGCCCCACATGGTCCCTCTTTGGTGGCGCCGCTGCTTCAGTGGATTCTCTCACGTTTGCGTTGCTGCTTGTTATTTGGTTCCTAGACTCACAGCTCTAATCCAAAAGCACCAGATTATAAATCTGAGGGATTAAAAAAGTGAAACCAACGCATCTTTTTCTCGAGAGACTAAAACTGCATGAGCTGCTTTTTTAATGACCGTGTAATGCAAACATGATGGTGTGTAAAATTATTTAATAAGACATTTGTCCAAACAGCTAGGGAAGTTCAGAAGTTTGACTTTAGTGCACAGAAAAGACGCTCCAGTGTGCTTCACACTGCAGGTAAGATACTGACTGCTCATAAATAATCCAGACGATTGCACTTCAATAACAAAAGGAACAACAATCTCTTCAAAAGGACTTACAATGAATTAGTTGAGTGACCAGATGCTTTCTCTTCCGACGCCGCTGCCGAGGACTTCTACAATGAATACAAAATATGATTCTTATACATGTAGTTTATTCCAGAGGCAATCATTTAGACGTGTTGATGTGAAATACAAAGTTATTTTACACTTTAAAAAAAGCTTTAATTATCCCAACATTATCAATTTCAGAAAAGCCCTTCAAGGTGTACAAAATGATGCGTAACTGGGACTTTTTGGAAATTTACTGAAGTTGAAAATGAGCTGAATATCAGCTGAACTTCAAACACTAGTTGAAATATTTGGAGGAAAAAAATTAAAGAGTAGGACAAACAGAAAAAGAACTAGAGAAATTGCATTTCCAGAAAAAATGCAGTGTGAACGCTTTTTGCTGAAGAACTTGCTGAAAAACAGCTGAAATTAGCTAAAATCATGCTGATATGTACCGGTAGCTGAAATGGAAGAACAAGCCTAAATTAGCAGAAGAAAGCAGAAAGAACACATATTTGACTAATCATGTTTAAATAAGCAGAAATGAGTACAAAAATGAGGAAATTAGCTAAAAAGCTGAAATTAGCAACAAAAAAAAGAGCAGAAAAGTAGCTAAAAAAGTCAGAAAAAAAGCTTAAACTACCAGAAGGAAGTGGAAAGTTTAAAAGAGCTAAAAAATGTGGAATTAGCTGAAAAATATAAATTTAGCACAAAAGAACTATAGTAGCTGAAAAAGCTGAAACTTGCAGAAGTAAGCCAAAAGGAGCATAACAAGCTGAATTTAGCAGAAAGAAGAAGCACAAACATGTTGTAGTTAGCAGAGAATCTGAAAGGAGCACAAAACAGCTGAAAAATCAGCTGAAATTAGCTGAAAATAGCTTAAAAAAACGTATCTGCAGAAGGAAGCTGAAAGAAGCTGAAGCAGAACAAAATGTGAAAGGAGCAGTAAAAGGTTGTAACAGGTCTAAAAAATTGAAGGATATAAAATGAGCTGAATTCATTTTCTATGAAGAAAAATAATGGCCTAAATATTTCAAAAAGCTAAAGTTGCACCAATACCACAAGTCATATCAGGACTGTCCTGATATGAAAAACTGTCCTGGGCAGCACAACTGGTAGAGCTGCTGCCTCTCAGCGAGCAGGTCCCCGGTTCAAATCCCGGTCCTGGGGCCTTTCTGTGTGGAGTTTGCATGTTCTCTTCGTGCATGCGTGGGTTTTCTCCGGGTGCTCCAGTTTCCTCCCACAGTCCAAAAACATGTATGTTAGGCTGATTGGTAACTCTAAATTGACCCTGGGTGTGAGTGAGACAGGTCCCTCTTGTAAATGAGTCCCCGTGGCTCAACGAGGCTAGCCTGTATAAATAAAGGTTGAATGAAAAAAGAGCTGAATGTTTTGATTTATAATTTGCTGAAGTAGCACAAAACTTATGGAAGAGAAAGATGCTGAAAAACATACAGAAGAAAAATGGATGACAATAGAGTGAATGCTTCATAAACATTCACACAATAAGGAGACAAAAGTAACTCTAAAGACACCAAAAGGAAGTTTAGGGAGACAAAAAGGTGGGATGAAAAACAAGACAGAATACATAAAATGACAAAAGAGCATGTAAGGAAAAAAAACGGACACATAAAGAGAGAAAATAGATGTTCAAAAAACAGAAATGACTCACAAAAACAAAAATGACTCACAAAAACAGAAATGACTCACAAAAAGACAAAGGGACTCTTAGGGAGACAACTGAGATAAGAAAGATACACAAAGAGATGCAGATGTGCAAAGGGAGACAACAGGATACATAAAAAGACTAATTCAAAGGAAAAAGGACACATGACACAAAGGGGTGCTTGAAAGGGAAAAAAAAAGAAAATTACAGAGACAAAAAGTGCATAAGACACAAAATAATGCTTGAGACAAATAGGTGAATAAGGAAAAAAGGTCAGTTCAAGCAGACAAGAAAAATGTTTAAGGAAATTAAAAAAGGGAAACATCTTCTTTCGGCTTTTCCCTCTTCAGGGGTCGCCACAGCGAGTCATCCTCCTCCACCTCACTCTGTCCTCACTCCAACTACCTCCATGTCCTCTCTAACTGCATCCATATATCTCCTCTTTGTCTTTTTCCTGGCAGCTGCATTTCTAACATCCTTCTACCAATATACCCACTGTCCCTCCTCTGGACATGTCCAAACCATCTCAGTCTGGCCTCCCTAACTTTATCTCCCAGTTGTTCAACATGTGCTGTACCTCTGATGATCTCATTCCTGATCTTATCCATCCTTGTCACTCCTAAGGAGAACCTCAGCATCTTCATTTCTGCTACTTCCAGTTCTGTCTCCTGTCTTTTTGTCCATGTCTCTGTCTCCAGACCATACAACATAGCTGGTCTCACCACTGTCTTGTAAACTTTTCCTTTGACCTTTGCTGACACCTTTTTGTCACAAATCACTCCTGAAACTTTTCTCCATCCACTCCATCCTGCCTGGACTCTCTTCTTCACTTCTTTACCACATTCCCCATTTTCCTGTACAGTGGACCCCAAGTACTTGAAGTCCTGCACCTTTGTGACCTCTGCTCCTTGTAGCCTCACTGTTCCACTGGCCTCCCTCTCATTCACATACATGTACTCTGTCTTACTACATGTTGTAAGAATGTGGCTCCCTCTGGTGGTCTGTCTCCTTGTCTTGCATGTTGTCTGTCTCAGGTGTGTTGTCTCAGGTGTGTATGATTTAGGTAATTAGTCTGTGTATATAAGTTTGCATTTGTGTGCATGTCTTTGTCGGGCCATTCATCTTCCTACCCTGGTGTGTCGTGTTTTTGCAGCTCCTTGGTTTTTGTGAGTACAACTCTTCATGTTAAAGTTTTTGTATTAAGCCACAGTTGAGCTTTTGAGTTTTTGTTATTAAAGTATTTTTGACTTTTTCCTCGTGTCTCTGAGTGTCCGTCTGCACCAATTGGACTCACCCTCTCCCACACCACGCTGGATCATAACAGTAATGGCCCGACCAAAAACAGTGAGTCCAGCGGGCGGTACTTCCAGAGGCAGAAGGTGACGGTCTCCGCTCGAAGAGAGCAGCCGTCACAGACGTGATCCCTGCAGCTGCAGTTCCTGCGGCCGCTCTTATGCCTGCTGCAGTCTCCGTAGTTTTTCCACCTCCTGCAGTCTCTGTTTTCATTCAGTACATGGATCACACCCAGTTCAGACTTTATTTTTCTCACCTGCCCGTTCTTTTTTTTTCCCCTCGCCGTCTGGTGCCGGAGTGCGCCGCTGAGGTTTCGCCGTCTGCAGAGGTCCTGCGCCGCTGTTCGCCTCTTCGCCTTCAGGGGGTCCCGGCGTCGTTGATGACGCCTCTACTGTTCTTCGGAGGGTCTCCGCGCTGGTGGCGCTTCTGCTTCGTGGGTGCTCGCGCCGCTGATGCCTCGGCGTCTAGGGGGTTCACGCGCTGATGACGCCTCTACTTGCTTCGGAGGGTCCTCTCGCCGCTGAGCCTCGACGTCTGCAGGGGTTTCCCGGGCCAGGTGACGCCTCTACTGTCTTCGGAGGGTCCTCGCGCCGGTGACATCACTGCTGCAGAGGGTCCTCGCTCTTTCGCCGCCTCCGCCTCGATGGAGGGTCTCCACGTCGTTGACGTCGATGACGTCGCTACGCCCGATGACGTCACTCCGTCCGACGTTTCTTCATTTGTTAACGTTTTGGCGCTTGTTAGTTCCTGGTTTAGTCTGTGTTTAGGTCTGGTTTGGGTTTTTGCAAGTTTGGCTTTGTGTTTTGCTTTTTGTCCCTTGTCCTGTTCCCCTGTCCCTGTGTTCTCCTTCGTGCCCGCCCTGCCTGGTTGTTGGGGGTGTTCCTTGTGGACGCCTGGGGGCGTCTTTGAGGGGGAGGTACTGTAAGAATGTGGCTCCCTCTGGTGGTCTGTCTCCTTGTCTTACATGTTGTCTGTCTCAGGTGTGTATGATTTAGGTAATTAGTCTGTGTATATAAGTTTGCATTTGTGTGCATGTCTTTGTCGGGCCATTCATCTTCCTACCCTGGTGTGTCGTGTTTTTGCAGCTCCTTGGTTTTTGTGAGTACAACTCTTCATGTTAAAGTTTTTGTATTAAGCCACAGTTGAGCTTTTGAGTTTTTGTTATTAAAGTATTTTTGACTTTTTCCTCGTGTCTCTGAGTGTCCGTCTGCACCAATTGGACTCACCCTCTCCCACACCACGTTGGATCTTAACACATGTAACGGGTGTAACCTACGTGTAACCTCTTAGTTTTTAAAAGTATTGGTTGCTTTTAAAACAGTTGATTTTTATTCTGATGTGTTTATACCAGGACTACCTGGGTGTGGGGTAGTTCGACGCCACAGGTAGGCTTGCAGGTTTCTGGGTTTTAGATTGTATTATGTGGTTTTGTTTGTTCTGTATTTTTGTCTGGTAGGGTCACACTTGTCTGTGCTGTGCTGGATTTGCCGTGACTGGGTGTTGGCTTGTTAGACGCTGCAGTTGATCACTGTCACCTGCTGTCCTTCTTTGAGTTTTTTCTTTTGTTGGTCTGCCCAGTTTTTTAAATTGTATTGTTTTCTCTTTAGTGCATATGAGGGCGGCTAACAGTTTTAAATATCTTGGGTCACTTCCTTCCTAAATAGTATTCTGTGCTGTTAATTTTAAACTTAAAACCCCTTTGTGTTATAAATATTATCATTATTGTAAATCATATTTATTCTCCTTTGTTGTTTGTTTTTGATCGGCCCATAACATACGGCTGACTTTCATTCCTCTTTTAAGTGAATACCTCCACCTCTCCAAGTTCTCTTCCACCTGTTCCCTGTTCTCACCACAGATCACAATGTCATCTGCAAACATCATAGTCCATGGGGATTCCTGCCTGACCTCATCTGTTAGTCGGTCCATCACCAGAGCAAACAAGAAGGGGCTCAGAGCCGATCCTTGATGCAATCCCACCTCCACCTTGAAGCTATCTGTCACTCCTACAGCACATCTCACCACTGTCCTGCTGTCCTCATACATGTCCTGTACCAGTCTAACATACTTTTCTGCCACTCCAGATTTCCTCATGCAATACCACACCTCCTCTCTTGGCACCCTGTCATATGCTTTTTCTAAATCCACAAACACACAATGGAGTTCTTTCTGACCCTCTCTGTACTTCTCTATCAACATCCTCAAAGCAAAGATGGCATCTGTGGTGCTCTTTCTTGGCATGAAACCATACTGCTGCTCACAGATAGTCACCTCTTGTCTAAGTCTTGCTTCCACAACTCTCTCCCAGATCTTCATCGTGTGGCTCATCAACTTAATTCCCCTGTAGTTGCTACAACTCTGTACATCACCCTTGTTCTTAAAAATGGGAACCAGCACACTTCTTCTCCATTCTTCAGGCATTTTCTCACCCTCAAATATTCCATTAAATATTTGAGTCAAAAACCTCACTGCCATCTCTCCAAGACATTTCCAAACCTCCACTGGTATGTCATCAGGTCCTACTGCCTTCCCCTTCTTCATTCTTTTCAGAGCTTTCCGGACTTCACCCTCACTAATCTTTCCCACTTCCTGGTCCACAGTTTCTATGACCTCTACTCTTCTTTCTCTTTCATTCTCTTCATTCATTAGCTCCTCAAAGTACTCCTTCCATCTTCCCATCACACTCTCCTCACTTGTTAGAACATTACCATTCCTATCTTTAATATCTTTAAAAAAAGGGAAACAGAATGAGATCAAGTGATGCTTAAGGGACACATAAAATGACTAAAAAGACTAATTAAATGGGAAAGAACACATGACAAGACAAAAGGATCCATAAGGGGACAAAAAAAGTGTCAATCAAGGAGTTAAAATGGATGTAAGATACTTCGGCAACAAAATTCTCTTTGGTCTACAATTTAACTTCTGAACTCTAATGTGTAAAATATTACTTTGAATAAAATTGATCCCGGGCTGAGATGATGAAAAAACAGAATGTATTAAATCAAAACTCGTCAAACATTTACTAAGGACTGTTTTAGCAGCGGCGACTCCGAAACATCGTCCTGGTCTCTCCCGTGTTCAAATCTCAATCCACAGCACTTCACCTCTCACACAAAGCATTAATCACGACAGAACTGACCTGGGGCTTGGAGGGCTTTGATGAGTCAGCAAATATTATGGAGTCACTTTCACTATTTTGCATGTTTTGTGATGCTGACTCAGCAGTTTCCCTGGAGAAGAAAGGACATAAAAGAAGGTGAACGTCTCGTTTGGTAGTTCTGTTTGACCGTTAGTGTTTCGCTGCTGTCCTACTCCGAGTGTCTTACAGTGTAGCCGACGAGGTCGACGTTGCCTCGTCTTCAGACACTGTGGATCTGACTGACACCTAAAATACACAGGTAGAATTTAAGTCAAAGTGCAGCCAAGTGAAAGCAGGTTTTAGCGGTTGGTACTGACTACAGTGTGTTGTATCAGTCTGTAACTGTTAACAGGGACATTGGATATCGCCACGTACCTTGCTGTCGTAATCTGACTGCTCCTGGATAGCGGACCAGGCCAGTCTTGCTGCATTTTCTTGGGCTTTTTTGATGCTCTTACCTTCAGCTACAGGGTATTCCTTCTGGTCAATTAATAATTTGTAGGAAAATCTGTATTCCAAAAAAAATGGCTATGGGTTAGATTCGGGCATTAACAGATGGGTTCTAGTGATAAATGCCTGTCAAGGGTCAGTATACTTACAGGGGATTATGAGGGGGACCACTCCTCGATACTTCTACATATGAAAGACAGCGGTTTGTCTTCTGGCAATAGTCAGTGACAATTTTAATAAACTTTGCTGCTGTGAAGCTGTTGTCCACAGAAGAAAAAAAACATTGTCATCCCTTATGTGGCTGGAGTATCAGAGAATTTCAGGATTTTCAACAAACACAACATCCCAGTACATTTCAAACCCAGCAGGACTCTCAGACAGAGACTGGTGCACTCCAAGGACAAAACACCTACACACAAACAGAGTGGTGTTGTGTATGTGGTCCAGTGCAGCGAGGACTGTCCAGACCTCTACATTGGAGAAACTAAACAGCCTCTTCACAGAAGAATGTCCCAACACAGGAGAGCCACCTCCTCTGGACAAAACTCAGCTGTTCACCTCCACCTCACGGACAAGGGACACTCTTTTGAGGACCAGAATGTGCACATTTTGGACAGAGAACACAGATGGTTTGAGAGGGGTGTGAAAGAAGCTGTTTATGTGAAAAAAGAAAGGCCTTCTCTTAACAGAGGGGGGGCCTCAGGTTCCAACTTTCAAAAACTTATAATGCAGCCTTAGGTCTGATTCCCAGACGGTTCACACCTGATGAGAACAGAGGAGCCCTTCTGTGAATTAGACTAACAAAGACCTTAAGAAACCCCTACTGTTAAGGTGTGATGTGTGATTCGTCAATTTACATAGGATGTGTGTGTTTATCTCAGGTATGTGTGTGTGTTATCTCAGCTTTCAATTTACATAGGTTTGTGTGTGTCATCTCAGCCTGTTATAACTTCACTCGCACACAGCCTGCTCTTTGAATTGAGAAAGCCCTCTGGATAGAGTGCGAAACGTTTTCTGTTACAAATAAAGTCTAGCTGTTTTTGCATTGAACGCTTTTTCTGATTTGATGCTGTCCAGAGTTATGGTGTAGTCACACCGAACAGCGTTTCTGCAGCAGGAGCGTCCAGTTTACATGTAAAGTCAATGGGGGACGCGCTTCCAGCAGCTTCTTCGCGTCGGGCGTCACGTCGCGTGCGTGTTGAGCGTGCTGGGAAGCATTTTTCCGTGCACGTGAACCGGCTTCAGCCTCCAAACCACGCATTCAGCATGCTGAAGATTTCGCGGTTCAAACTTTCAAACGCCGCTCAACTCTACCTGATTGGTTGGTGTGTCAACCAATCAGGGAGAGTCGGGGGGAGAAGAGAGGGGGAGAGTCCCTATGTGACGCGGAAACGAGGGGGCGCGCGCACTATGTGACGTATTGTTTGTGGGACACAGAAAAGACCCGCGAGGTCGTGTACTATGGAAGAGAAACTCATTGTAGCTGTGTGTTCGCGACAAGTCCTTCACGACCAGTCAAGTCTGCTCCACAGAGACGGAAATAAAAAGCTCCTCGCCTGGCGGAGTGCGCAGGACTCTGTGCGCAGGACTCTGTATACCGGTAAGCTCCTCCCACACACCCAGCAGCTGTTTCGCGTTCTGGCGTTCTGGTCCAAGTAGGTCTGGACACAAAGTGCGTCCACTTGCGTGCGTGACGAGCTTTTTGGAGGTAGAAACGCTGTTTGGTGTGACTACACCATCAATGCTCCGGCTTCTTGTCACTGAACTGCGACAAACGAATGACATTTTACACCGAATAAACAAACAAATAAAACTATGCACTGGTTTCGTGATTTACTCACCAATTTTCTGCATCGTTTTCATTTAATTCTTTATTTTGTTGACTTGATGCATCTGCAAGCTTAAAAAAGGACAATTTTCAAATGGTTATCGGAGAGGAATTTAGACCACTGGGGATGTTTTATGTCTAATATCAAGCCAGGAACAGCAGGGGATTGTACTATGAAGCAAGAACTGTGGCGTAGAGTCAGATGTTTTAGGTAGCGGTGCTTGAAATGTTCAGTCATTCCTCCACTTATACTGTGGTCACTATAGCCCCTTTCATAAGTCAAATCTGCGCAATTGCCGCACAGACCAGTCCGGCTTTAATCCTCCCCAGGTCATTTATAAGACCACAGTTGAAGGCGGGCAGGTCCCGCTCACATAAACGTGTTCATAAATGAAGCCGCAGCGCGGCTCCAAAAGAGGCGTGGAGCAGAACTCAGCTGAGCATGAACTGGACCGCAACGTATTTATTGTGGGACAGACGTCAGACGTTTACAAGTTGTCGTTTCGTGTCATTTTTAATATTTCCTCAGTAATACGTCTACAGCTGCACTGATCAGCGCGCGCGCACACACAGCTCCCCCGCTGCTCAGAGAGAGAGAGAGAGAGGAAAAAAAAGAGCGAAACTAACTTTTACAAGTTGCTGTTTCGTGTCATTTTTAATATTCCCTTGTTAATAAATCTGCTTGTTGATTAATCCTGCGGTCGCTCACTGTTGTCATCATCATATTCTGAGCGTGGATCCGCGGGTTGCATTCACAAGTGGGTCTGCCCGGCTCGGATCTGGGCCTGACACTACCTCTGCTGGCGGATCAGGGGCGCTATGTGCCTTCGTGTTTTTTCTGAATGCTCGTTGGAGGACCGAACATGCATCAGGCCGGGACTGAGCTGTCTTATGAAAGGGGCTATATAAAGGCTGGACTGGACTGGGCTAGGTTATGATGGGATAGCATAGGATAGGATATTGTAGGACAGGACAGGATAAGGCTGGAAGGGGCATGGTAGGATTCATTCAACCTTTATTTAGACAGGTTAATCCCATTGAGCCTCGAGGACTCATTTACAAAAGAGACCTGATTTTAACAAAGAATGATGACAACAATGGACAACAATAAATAATCATAAAAGAGGCATACAGATTTTTTTTAAACAAATTTAAATAAGATGGCCAAAAAATTTGCAAAAACAGCTAGATTATAAGGTGAATGTAGAAAACTAAAAACAGGAACATGTCAGCATTGGTTCTTGCCAGGAGTCCAACAGCTGCTTAAAGCCACTTAAGAGAGGTCAAGGTTGAGAGCTTCAGATCTTTAGGATAGGACATGGTAGGATAAGACAGTAGGGGTTGAACGACAACATAATTTTAAAACTCGACATTAACATAATAAATCTCAAGTAGCACTTGAGTAGTTGATGATGTCATAGGATCTTAAGATGCAAAAATAAATAAAACCGCAAAAAAATGTCACTTATTATGTACAAAAAAAAAGACCAACAAAACATTGGGAGCATATATTATGCTCCTACCATTTATAATACTGCAGATAAGTCACAGGAAAACCAAAACTATTAGTTTTCATAATGAAGCTGCAAAAGTGAGAGAAACGTGCGGCACGTAAAAAAACAAAACAAAAACAGTGGGGCGGACGACCACCCTTTAGAGATTAATACGTTCATAGGTTTTTATAGGTTTAGAGGTTAATATTTTTTGCATTTTGTTTGTGAAACAAGGTCAGAGGAAGCTGGTTCTGGTTCGATCAATTGGACCCAGTGTTACATTATATTCTGTGACCTGCAACGTATGCAACACCGCCCCCATCGGTCACAAAGTACGGAGGTCACAGAGTATGGTGTAACACTGGTTTGGAGCTCCAAACAGGAAGTTGATTCATTTTCTGTTCTGTAACTGTGACGTGATGACGTCACTACGAATACTCGACGTGAAATTAAAAAAACTCGATAAGATGTCCTACAAATCGATGTGTAGATTACTCGAGTAGTCTGTTAAAGCCCTAGACAGGACCAAATAAGGCTGGATAGGACATGGTAGGATAGGACGGTATAGAATAGGATAAAACTGGGTATGACAGGACAGGATAGGCTAAGCTAATTCAGGTGAGGCTATGATATGATGGAATCAGATAGGATAAGAGAGGCTAAGTTAATATAGACTTGGCAAAGCTAAATAAGCATGTCTGAGTTAAAGTGACTTCAGAACCGCAGTCCTATAGAACCGGATACTCCTGGAGTTTTACGTTTTGTCAAGTTAGGCTATGAAAAGAAATCACAGGTATTTGGAATTTGCTTTGTAGTACACCTGTCAGGTGTGTCTCAGTACTTACATCTGCAGTTGTATTTCCTATTATCATATCATGCACCAGCTTGGCTGCATTCTCCTTGGCTTCTCTCCTCGTTTTCCCACAAACCTCCGGATATTCCTTGTCGCCAACCACAAACCTACAACAACTAATTTAATAAAAGAATTAATTATTTATTAAATGACATGTGAGTACTCACTGTGGCCAAACTGGACTGATGTTGGAGACTTACTAAGATTCGTTGTGGGGTCCAGGTTTGATCTTCTCCTCCGACTTTACATTCACCAGTTTTGTCTGACTATGATTATTGAGCCAACCTATGTAGTCGATAGTTGGCTTACTAACCGAGGCGGAAGCTTCTGCTGATATTTCTGCCTGTTGAAACAACATTTTATATTGCACATTTTCTCACGTACTTTGTTCTTAGATTAAATAAAAAAAAGGGTAAATATCTTACTGAATCCTGACGCCCGTCAAGACACTTCAGGGCGTTCTGAGCTGCATCTTGCTTGGCATCCTTCTTGCATTTCCCAACACCAATGGGATATTCTTTACCATCCAAAACAACCCTCATGGAGAATCTGTGGAAGAGCTAACGCCTTAGAATTGACCCGAGTTAATTCTTCAAGATGTCGACTTACTTTATGTGGAAAAATTAAGTGTATGTACATTCATCAAAGCATGGCTAACCATTTCTTTGTAGTTGAGACAAAACACGTTTTAGGTGACATGTTTAGGGCAAAGTTTCTGTAAGAAAGCTGCCAACTCTGACCCCTTGAACCAACATCCACTAGTGAAATACGACAAGTACTTTCTCCTATGATTGAACCTCATCTGGGAGGCCAGAATTAGACCTGTCGCAATAAAAATAAATCAATTAATTGCATGATAAATGAAAATTATCAACCTCATTTTCATTTATCGTTTCTTCATCTATTTCTACTGAAGACATTGGATGAGAAAAGGCTCAAGTCAGGTGCTCTTCACTGACTCCTCCCTTTCTCTTTAAAATCCATTTAAACTGTCCAAAATTGCGTTTTTGGATCGTTAAAAGCAGCTAAACTGAGAAGCTAAGCTACAAACCAAGCTAACAGGCCAACTTCGGGGAAAAACTTCCGTCTGGTCGAAGCTCCTAAATTCACGGTTGAAACCTGTGCCTTCGTGAAAAAAGTTGTTTTTCTCTCCAAAAAGAAGCTGAGAACTTGTTTACTGATTTTTTATTAAAAGTTTGTGTGAAAAATGCTGTGCTAAAGAGCACAAACCACACGAGCACCTGACATTTTGGGAACCAAAAAGACAGCCCATGTCACGTCAAGGGGCCTCCCTCCCATTTTCTTAAAGAGACACGCTGCTCGCCCCCTCACTATCCATCCTTCGGTTCAGTCTTGTACTGACATCTGGTGGTTGAAAAAAGGTACTACT
The DNA here is from genome assembly GCA_038048925.1 of Garcialebias charrua. NCBI lineage: Eukaryota > Metazoa > Chordata > Actinopteri > Cyprinodontiformes > Rivulidae > Garcialebias > Garcialebias charrua. The sequence goes on along the minus strand of JBBPBX010040132.1, from coordinate 7,943 downwards.
GTACATGCAAAACAAATTAAAAGCTTCTCCTTAAATTTGACAATAATTAGTAATTATTGTCAAATTTCAAACAATATTATCGTTTATCGCAATAATTTCTGAGACAATTAATCGCCCAGCAAAATTTGTTATTCTGACTGGCCTAACCAGAAGTATTTTCTCACTTATGAGACTCTGACATACAGTGGGGGAGTGGTGGCGCAGAGGTTAGAAAAGGTGGGCCTGTGATCAGAAGATCGCCCGTTCGACTCCCCGGGCCGACAACATCAAAACCTGGCTGGAAAAGGTGAAACACCCACACCTGCCTCCACCCTCATTTGCCACACTCTGGACCCTTGAGCCCTTAATCCCTTTAACCCCCTCCATCTGCTCCCAAACAGGTCTCTCTTGAAAATGAGTCCTCATGACCAAACGAGATTATATAATAAGTATAAGTGTTATGTGTTGTCATCACTGTATGTTCCCATTTCAAACCCCTCTAGTGACTCCACCCACTGACTAACCAGTGACCAATAGTGTTCTGACGTCACGTTTTGGTGCCCGTTCGGCCCACTTGGAACTAGGGGTGGGCGATATGGCTCAAAAATTATATCGTGATATTTCAGAGTATTATCACGATAACGATAAATTTTGTGATATAACCTAAAAAAAAATCAAATGTATTTATTTGACAAAATTAACTTAACATGTTGCTTTGCAGTATTATATAAAAATTTTAAAAACAACAAGGGGTAATTTTACTGAAATTACTTTATTTAGTAAAGTATTTAGTCTCCAAGTAAAACTACACCTGCACTTTAGTTTTTGTGGTGGTTTTTTTATCTATATTTTGTGCAGACTTTTTCCAATCTAAATAACAATCATTTTTAAAGTGCAGGTGTAGTTTCCTAAAACAACTAGCCTAAATAAAATGAAGTTTGTGTCATTCCTCTGATTCATTTTTTTAACTGATCTGTCTCTGATGGAGTTGTAATGTATACAGCAGTGTTGTGCATGTATATTACAGAGTGCCAGTGAACGCACCGCGAGTGAGAGCGTGACGTAGGCGCGCAGGTTCGGGTGTGAAAGAAAGTCAGAGAACGGAGCGGTGGAGGATCATGCAGTCTGTTAAGTGTATTTGTGCAGCTTAAACAATAAAGCAACGTCTGCTACAAACCAGCAAGGTTATTGAGCGTGCAGAGAAACATCACAGGAGTGACTGTGGAGCCGCGCGTGTTTGTAACACAGTTTACAGCGAGGACACGGCTGCTCAGAGCGGAGCGGGGCGGGGGAGGGGGGACAGCTGTCTATGCCTGCAGAGCAGGGGGGGAGAGAAGCTGAGACGCGCGCGCGTTGTTTTTAACATTTTAGCAGTAACTAATTAGCGTTTTACACCAGTACAGACTGGAGGGGATGTGCGCAGTTGTTTAAAGCGCTCGGGTGTTAAGGGGCGGGGCGCCCTGACGTATTACGTCATGAAATTAGCATATCATGATATAAGATTTTTGCCCGGGCAAGCTTTTTATACCGGTATTACCGGTAACGATATGATATGGCCCAGCCCTACTTGGAACCCAAAAGAAAAGGATTCTGAAAAAGGAACCGGTTCTACGAACAGTTACTAGTGGAAAGCCTTGGAACTGTGCCGAGTCAAACCGTGCTGTACCGTTACTAATGGAAAAGGGGTAATAGACAGAAACATGGTACAACATAGCTGTTTTTCACTAGTGTCCCATAAGCCTTCCCTTCCTATCCTTGCTGCCACCCTTCTGTCTCAAATCACTCCTGAGACTTTTCTCTATCCTGCATGGACCCTCTTCTTCACCACGCTTCCTGTTTTCATGGACGGTTGACCCTAAGTCCATGAAGTCCTGCACCTAGCTTTGTGACTTCTGCTCCTTGTAGCCTCACTGTTCCACCAGCCTCTCTCTCCCATTCATTGTGCATTCACTACCAATTATTTTATTTGTCCACTTTAAATGTTGTTCTTAATGACTTGAAAGGTGTCCCAAACTGGCACACTTCATCTGGTAATTGGCGATAAGAAAATGTACAAATCTTAAAACTTCAAAACAAATGGTATTTGTTTTGACGCACTGTTGGATCATACAGATTTTAGTACCATTAACACCTACAGTACACTGGTCTAACAAATTTTATAACCTAATTAAAATCTGCGTATAGCAAATATTATTTCTCATACATTATAGTAATATGTTTCCCAGCCAATGTATTAGCACCACTGACTCTGCAGTGAAATCTTCCAAGGCAGAAATTAAATGCTTTTTAGTTACGCTGTCCCAAATGATGCCCCATTATACCCACTTCAACCGCCTCCACTTAAGATTGTTTTAATTTGAAA
>JBBPBX010040131.1:0-19565 GCA_038048925.1 Garcialebias charrua | reverse complement strand
AGCAAATGTTTCTTTAAAGGTTTATCAATAAAAATAAATTGATTTCAAAATTTTCAAGCCACTTAGCCTCTACTGCTGCCACAAGCAGCTGAGAGGCTATTCTTACCTGTGATCAATGGAGTCACAGTTTAGCCCATGCTCCTGCTGATAAATGATGGTTTCCTGCTCTATCCTGCACCTGGACTGCTTTTATCAACCACTGTCCAAGGCAAAAGCACACTATTTTTTTTCTGCATGTGTACCTTATCTGTTGGTTTGCTTGTAGCATTAGCAAAATGACTCAATAACTATTTCAAGGATTTCAATGAAACTCTCAGAAAGTAATCATAGGATGTACGTCTACAATGTGTTGCTTTTTGAAGTCAACCCTGTTCATAATAGCTGGCTAAGCAACTGTAGTAAACCCACAAATCACTGACTCAGTCAATTTTCCAGATATTGACCTAAAATCTTGTATGACTGTCTCAGACTCAAGGGAGTGGTGGCACAGAGGTTAGAGAAGGTGGGCCTGTGACTGCTGGTTCAAGTCCCGTTACCAACTATATTAAACTGTGGGTGGGATAGGTGAAGCATCCACACCTGCTTTCACCCTCATTTGCCCCACTCTGGGCCCTTGATCAAGGCCTTTAACCCACACCATCTGCTCTCCCGGGCACCCTAGATATCAGCTCTCTGCTCCACACAGAGGGCTGTGGTATCTCAGTGGTCTGTGGTTGTGTCAGGAAGGGCATCCGGCGTAAAAATAATTGCCACGTCTTTGTGCGACTTAGTTTGTTGTGGTGACTCCTGAAGAAGGAACAGCCAAAAGAAAAAGAAAGACGATTGTAGCTCAGATTCAACCCCAACACAGACTCCATGCTCTAATGGACTGCATGAGATATGTTTTGAAAAGTACCATCGAGACAGAGAACCATTCAAATTCACATTTACACTTAAAACCAATTTAATGTCACCATTAACATGCATGTTGTTTGGTTGGTGGAAGGAAACTTAACTATCCTGATAAAAACTCACCATGCATGTGGAGAGCTTGCAAACTCCATGCAGAAATGTCGAGCTGGAGGTTTCCCAGGGCCTTCTGCTGCAATGCAAAATGACTGACCAGCTGCAGCACCAGTTAGCCCATTTGTGAACAGTCTAGTACATTCATAACCTTCAGATTTTAATGTTGCTTCCCTTGTGCTTTTTTATTGTTTTTTTTAGTGAGGAAAGCTTCAAAGTTCTATTAAAAATAGCAGATTTTAAAATTAAATGTTACGCTTGTTTATAAACTTTTGATAATTGTATGTTGCTGCATTTAAAAACCAGTCAATTCCACTATCAAAACTGTGAACAAACTAAAAAGTAAAGGAGGAAAACTTTTTTTATTTCTGTAACTGAATGGCATATTTTAAACTTCATCTCCAGGTTTATTATAGGCTGACCTTTTGGAGTCTTTGTCTTCAGACACACTGAACTGAATGCTCTTAAGCACAGAAAACACTAAACTTTTTTTCTGTAATGATTGAGGATTCTTTTCAATCTTTATTTTCTATAATTTTATAAATGTTCAATGCTTAGTTTAAGAAGCCTCAAATTCACATTCAAAGTTATTTGGTGCTACTGACACCACAAAACTTTTTTTCAAATGTTTTCATACCCCATTGAGCAAGCTTTATGTAATGCAGATGATCAATTTTGATCTACTAGTACAGACAACAAGAGGAAGAGAGATGAAACGAGTTGTGTAATAAACAGTGAGACTGCTGGAGGTGTGTTAATGGTGAGCCAGGACGGTTGATGAGCTCGTATCATGGGCTGTCACCAAAGGCCACTGTAGGTTAATAACATTCTCCGACATGTGTGTGAGCTAATCTGTGATGTGAGACACGCACGCACGCACGCACACACGCACACGCACACACACACACACACACACACACACACAGTGAGGATATTGTAAGTAGTTTGCTGTCAGCTAAAGATGAATGCAACTGAATATTAAACATTAAAAAATGAATTGTTGAGAAACAAGCATTTTATTATTGTCTGTATTTTTGTATACTTTAGACAAACATTTACATTTAACCATGGTGGTCATTTGGTGAAGAGGGAGCTCAGCTGTAAGGCAAAGCTTTCTGTTTCCCGTTTGGTCTACATTCCTACCCTCACCTATGGTCGTGAACTCTGGGTAGTGACTGAAAGAATGACAGAAATAAGGTGAGAAGTTCAGTTATCAGGGAGCGACTCGGAGTAGAGCCGCTGCTCCTCCACATTGCGAGGAGCCAGTTGAGGTGGTTCAGTCATCTGGTAAGGATGCTTCCTAGGCAAGGTGCTTTGGACATGTCCAATTGCAAGACCTCCAGGAGGACCCAGGACATACTGGAAATACTATGTTTCTTGGTTACCCAGGGAACTGCACAGAAATTGCACAGAAGTCTGTTGGAGTCGGTCTCCCCACCATCACAGACATCTACACTTCCAGATCCAGGAAGAGGGCCACCTGCATCATGAAGGACCTCACTCACCCAGCACACACACTTTTTGCCCCACTCCCCTCAGGCAGGAGGTTGCAGAGCATTAAGTGTAGAACCACTAGACTGAGGAACAGCTTCTACCCTGAGGCTGTTAGACTCATGAATCCCTAACCAGGATAATCACTGTAATGACACTTTATTGGTGAAATGTGACTTATCTGTGCTGATAATCTCATGCTGTTGATTATCTCATGCTGCTGATTATCTAATGCTGCTGTATTCATTCATACCCATCTGCTCACCACAGACTGATGTTCGGGCTGCTGTTGTTACACCGTGTTGTTTTACATTATTAGTGTTTCTTGTATATCTTTGATTTTTTTTGTGTGTGTAGCATTTGACATTTGTTTAGCGTATATCTTATGGGATATATTAGATCCTTAGTTACTGTTTCTTTTTTATTCTTTATATTTACTACATGTGATCGTAATGACAATAAAGTTTTTTTGAACTTGAACACCTTGGAGTCCTCCCAAAAGAGCTGGAAGAGGTGGTTGTGGAAAGATGTCTGGGCCTCCCTGCTCAAGCTGCTGCCCCGAGATCCAACTTCGGAAAAAAGAGGAAGCTAATGGATGAGTCAACATTTAGATGAATGGATGGATGGGCACCTGGCTGGATGGATGAATGCATAGATGGCTTGATGGATGCATGATGGATGGCTGGCTGGCTGGCTGAATGGATATGGATGGATGAATAGTTTGATGGATGATGGATGGATGGATGAATATGGATAGCTGGTTGGATGGATGGATGGATGGATGGATGCATGCATGGAATGATGCATGGATAATGGATGATGCATAGATTTATGGATGATGGATGGATGGACGCAATGATATATGAATGATGGATGGATAGATAGATGGATGGATGCATGGTTGGCTAGATTGTTGGATGATATGGATGGATGGATGTTGGATGGATGGATGATGGATAAATGGATGCTTGGATTTATGGATGAATGTAATGAATTATGGATGGATGGATGAATATGAAAATGGGTGGACAAATACATGGATGGATAGATGGATGGGTGTATGTATGGATGGATGGATGCATATGGATGGATGGATGGACAGATACATGTATGTATGTACTGTATGGATGGATGGGTGGCTGTATGGATGGATGAATATGGTTGGATTGATGGATGGATGGATGGATGGACAGATACATGTATGTATGGATGGATGGACAAGTACATGGATAGGTGGATGGATGGATGGATGTGTAAATACCTTTGGTCATAGGAGAGAACTGATGGAGTCTCTCTTTAATCAGAATGGTTTGGCTGCACCTTGAAGCCAACAATGACATGAAATGTAAAATGTCAACCTCTGACTCATGACTTTTTGTCCTGAACACACTTTTGTTCCTTTGTCCTTCAGTGTGAGTCATAACAAACGACCGAAAGGGAAATTGGGGTTCAATTTAATTCACAGCTCTAAGAACAGTGTTAATTTTCTCTTTCATCTCTGTCTCCTTTTCCTTTGCCTTAACAGAATCCTAGCAAGTGCTTTATATGTTTAGTGCAATTCCTGTAGCAGGGAGTAAAAGTTTAAGTATCTTTATTATCCCCGAGGGGCAATTAGTTTCAGTCAGTAGAGATATAAAACATACATTCTACACAAGTCATTAAAGGGATTGTGACATGATTTTTTTACTATNGTGTTCCAACTATAGGGGGATCACACTCTTAAGCCTCCCTGGTAAGGTCTATTCAGGGGTTCTGGAGAGGAGGGTCCGTCGGATAGTCGAACCTCGGATTCAGGAGGAGCAGTGTGGTTTTCGTCCTGGTCGTGGAACACTGGACCAGCTCTACACCCTCAGCAGGGTCCTGGAGGGTGCGTGGGAGTTTGCCCAACCAGTTTACATGTGCTTTGTGGACTTGGAGAAGGCATTCGACCGCGTCCCTCGGGGGGTTCTGTGGGGGGTACTCCGGGAGTATGGGGTACCAGGCCCTTTGATAAGGGCTGTTAGGTCCCTGTACGACCGGTGTCAGAGCTTGGTCCGCATTGCCGGCAGTAAGTCAGGCTCGTTTCCGGTGAGAGTTGGACTCCGCCAAGGTTGCCCTTTGTCACCGATTCTGTTCATAACTTTTATGGACAGAATTTCTAGGCGCAGCCAAGGTGTTGAGAGGATCCGTTTTGGTGGCCTTAGAATCGCTTCTCTGTTTTTTGCAGATGATGTGGTCCTACTGGCTTCATCAGTTCGTGATTTACAACTTTCACTGGAGCGGTTTGCAGCCGAGTGTGATGCGGCCGGGATGAGGATCAGTTCCTCCAAATCCGAGGCCATGGTCTTGAGCCGGAAAAGGGTAGCATGCCCTCTCCGGGTCGGGGAGGAGGTCCTGCCCCAAGTGGAGGAGTTTAAGTATCTCGGGATCTTGTTCACGAATGAGGGAAAACTGGAGCGTGAGATCGATAGGCGGATAGGTGCAGCGTCCGCAGTGAAGCGGGCGCTGTACCGGTCTGTCGTGGTGAAGAGAGAGCTGAGTCGAAAGGCAAAGCTCTCAATTTACCGATCGATCTACGTTCCCACCCTCATCTATGGTCATGAGCTTTGGGTTGTGACCGAAAGAACAAGATCTCGGATACAAGCGGCTGAAATGAGTTTTCTCCGCAGGGTGGCTGGACTCTCCCTTAGAGATAGGGTGAGAAGCTCAGTCATCCGGGAGGGACTCGGAGTAGAGCCGCTGCTTCTCCACATCGAGAGGAGCCAGTTGAGGTGGCTCGGGCATCTGGTTAGGATGCCTCCTGGACGCCTCCCTGGTGAGGTGTTCCGGGCATGTCCCACCGGGAGGAGACCCAGAGGAAGACCCAGGATACGCTGGAGGGACTATGTTTCTCGGCTGGCCTGGGAACGCCTTGGGATTCCCCCAGAGGAGCTGCTCCAAGTGGCTGGGGAGAGGGAAGTCTGGGCCTCCCTACTTAGGCTGCTACCCCCGCGACCCGACCCCGGATAAGCGGAAGAAAATGGATGGATGGATGGATGGATAATAATAATAATAATAATGAATTCAATTTATAACGCACTTTTCATTAATGAAAATCTCAAAGTGCTACAAGGTGCAACATAATTAAATGTCAATAAAACAAATAATAAAACAATTAAAATCAATAACAGTATCAACTAAGATCAAAAGTAGAATCATGAGGAGGTAGAGTATGCTCGGTTGAAAAGAAAGGTCTTCAAGCCGCTCTTAAAGTCAACCACAGACTGTGGGGCTCTCAGACAGTCAGGAAGAGAGTTCCACAGGCGGGGGGCAGCCACACTGAAAGCCCGGTCTCCCATGGTCCTTAATTTGGTTCTCGGAATGTGAAGGAGATTACTGTTCTGTGACCGCAGCGACCGGGTGGATGAGTATGGAATAAGAATATCCTTCAGATAATCTGGTGAAGCTCCATGTAAGCATTGATGTGTAATGAGAGCAGTTTTGTACTGAATTCTGTAGGTGACAGGAAGCCAATGAAGGTTATGGAGAATGGGCGTAATATGTTCAAATTTACGAACTCTCAACAAGATCCTTGCTGCACTGTTTTGAATATATTGAAGTTTCTGAAGGTTTTTGCCAGGGATTCCAATAAACAGGGAGTTGCAGTAGTCGAGCCTGGAGGAGACAAAAGCATGGACGAGCTTCTCAGCATCGGAAAAAGTTAGGGATGGGCGAAGTCTGGAGATGTTTCGAAGATGGAAGAAGCAAGTTTTAAACAGAAGCTTAATGTGATTTTCAAATGTAAGATTGGAGTCCATTTTTATTCCAAGATGTAACATACTTTTACGCTCTGAAAAAAAAGATTTTGCATATGTAACATTAATTCAACATTTAATTAATCCCATTGAGCCTCAGGGACTCATTTACCAGAGAGACCTGAATTTTAAACAAAGAATGATGACAACAGTGGACAACAATGACAACAATAGACAATCATAAAGGATGCATAAACATTTTTTTTTAACAGCAAGCTCATAGTAAACACAATCAACAAAAAAAACTTTCTTTAAACAATGTCCAGAGGACCAGACTTAGCTTTTTTAGATTTTTCTACCTGGATTATTGAGCATGCATCAGAGTATTCTTTAAACTCTGTTTAAAAGCAGACACACATGAGCCAACTCAAGCAGGTTGTGTGAAACCATCTTCTTTCCTTGTTCTTCCTCCTTCCCCATCAGGTCTGTTCATCTGTAACACAGAAATCACATATGGGAAAATTAGCATAAAACTTGGTACGGATGAAAAATATGTAAAAATAGTTTTTACCTAAACTACAATCCATCATCGCTGTTTTTGTTTGTATCTGTCTCTGTGCTTCCAAATGTTCCTTCCACAGAGTACTGTACATGTTACTGTTAAAGCGCTCGAGCATCTCCTTAGTTGGAATGAAATATTTGCAGCACAACTGGCACCAGCTGCACCTGAACGTAACATCCGCCAGGACATAACAACCGTGGAAAGGGGGATGGGGAGTGAAGGGACAAACTACCTACCACTCATCTTTTGCTTTCACTCGGAAATAAAAACAAGCACAAATAAGCAACTTAACATTCAAAACAAGCCCAAAACCTGCGGCTCGCATACTTCACGCGTGACTTTAGACAAAAACAAGCCAAACGTCACTTTTAATAAGCTGACTTGTCAACTATGGGGCAGACCAGATTCATGGTGGCCTGATGTTTTCTGGAGTTCGCCCTCTCCCCTGCCAACTCGTTTCAGACAGTCATGGCCAAACTGGTTCAAAACATCAAAGTTTATGCTCAATAATCCAGGTAGAAAAATCCAGCAAAGTTAAGTCAGGTCCTCTGCATGGTTTCTTTTTTGTTGAAGCCGTTGCAACCATACATTAAAATATGTTTTCTTTCTCCTTCTTTCAGCCTTTCCCTTTTTGGGGTCACCACAGCGAGTCATCCTCCTCCATCTCACTCTGTTCTCTGCATCCTCTGTCCTCACTCCAACTACCTCCATGTCCTCTCTAGCTGCATCCATACATCTTATTTGTCTGTTTCCTGGAAGCTGCATTTCTAACGTCCTTCTACCAATATACCCACTGTCCCTCCTCTGGACATGTATAAAATCTGGACAAATGTAAAATGTTCTGCTATTAAGACCATTCTTGAACAAGCTTTGCATTTTGATGTATTTTTCTGAGTGAGTTTTTCCAAAACTGTGGGAGGACGGAAGAGTAATGAATTTGATGTGCAAATTTAAACTGAAGATGTCGCTAAAAACATATTTCTAGTTATCGTTATAGAAACGTAGGATACAAGATTAAAACAGACATGTTCCCAGATGAGCATGTTTTCAGAACACTGATAATTTTTTTTTACTTCTACAAGTAAAATATGTCTTTAAAATGCTAGAATAATGGACAAACAGTTATGAAAGTGTATAAATGCATTGGCACCCTTCAAATTAGAATGTATCCATCCATCCACCCATTATCTTCCACTTGTTCTGAAGTCAGGTCTCAGGGCAGCAGCTTAGCAGGGAGGCCCAGACATCTCTTTCCACAGCCACTTCTTCCAGATTTGCTGGGAGGACCACCAGGTGTTCCCAGACCAACTGAGAGGCATAGTCTCTCCAGCGTGTCCTGGGTCTTCCCCAGGGTCTCTCGCAGTTGAACATGCCCGAAGCACCTCTCTAGGGAGGTGCCATGGGAGCATCCTTATTAGCTGGACCATCTCAATGGCTCCTCTTGTTGTGGAGGAGCAGCAGCGGTTCTACTCCGTTTCTCCCAGATAACTGAACTTCTCACCCTATCTCTAAGAGAGTCCAGCTACCCTGCAGATGAAGCTCATTTCAACCACCTGTGTCTCCAATCTCATTCTTTCGGTCACTACCCAGAGTTCAAGATCAAAGGGGAGGGTAGGAATGCAGACTGACCGGTAAACAGAGAGCTTTGCCTTACAGCTCAGCTCTCTCTTCACCACAATGGATCAGCACAGAGTCTGTAATACTACAGAAGCTGCACCAGTCCATCTGTATCTCACACTCCATTCTTCCTTCACTTGTGAGCAAATCCCTGAGATACTTGAACTCCTCCACTTGAGGCAGAAACTCACCCTCAACACAAAGAGAGCAATCCACCCTTTTCCGACTGAGGACCATGAGCTCAGATTTGGAGGTGCTGATCCTCATCCCACCTGCCTGTGAACTGCTCCATTGAGAGCTGCGGATCACGGCACAACACGGCAAAGATCAGAGATGGAATCCTGAGGCCACCAAACATGAATCCCTCCATCTCTACGTTCACAGAACAGTAATCTCCTTCACATTCCACAAACCAAATTAAGGACCATGGGGGCCGCACATTCTGTGTGACTGCCCCCCACCTATGGAACTCTCTCCTTGACTATCTGAGAGCTCCACAGTCACTGGTTGACTTTAAACAAGGCTTAAAGACTTTTCTTTTTAAGCGAGCCTATTCTGCCTCCACATGATTTTATCTTAGATCTTAGTTGATATTATCATTATTTCTAATTGATTTTATTATAGATTTTTGTTGTTTTATCATATATTTTACTTGATTTTATCACTTGTTTTTATTTGATCTTTGATTTTAGTTGCACTTTGTAGCACTTTGAGATTTTTGTTAATGAAAAGTGCGTTATAAATTAAATTCATTATTATTATTATTATTATCCCCTGGCTGCACCGAGAAAGTCTGTCCACAAAAGTTATTAACATAATCTGTCACAATGGGCAGCCCTGGCAGAGAACAACTCCCACCCTGAAGGGGTTTGACTGACCACCTGCAATGCAAACTAAACTATTGCACCACTTGTATAGGGACCAATTTAAATGTAGTAGACATTGTTTTTCCTTCCTACGAAAAATGTCAGCTATTGTCAAACTTTGCCTCACATGTTTTTGTGTATATTTTACTTGTTAATTTAATGAAAAATAATTAATGTTTACATATTAATGCATTGCATCACCTAATGCAAAGTCCTATTCGTGCAGATACAGTATTTGTGACTATCACAAGAAGAAAACCAAAGCAGTGTAGTGCTTCTTTCATTTCCAAGGCTTGGTTTGTCACTTCATATAAAAGTAGCATCTTATGTTATTGCTAACTTTTTGCAACGACTACTCACTGAACCGAAACTGACTCAAAATACAGAATTAGAGTTGAAACCTACATATGCCACATGGTTCTTTAGCTCTTACAGCCATCTTGGCTCCTGTTTTCAGTCTCTTGGATCATAGTGGAGGGATTTTGGCCCACGATTGTGTGCCGTTTTGCTTGAGTTTTGCAGTCATTTATTAAGGCACCACTTCTTTTAGGCCCCGCAACATTTAATTTAACTGAGATTTACTTTGTGTACTCTGCAGTCTGTGCACACTGAAACCTTTAAAGCACTCTACCTGCTTTTAGATCATCTGTGATGCAAATATTACTAGATGATTCAGAGCAGATGAAATTAATGCAAGTTGTTATTTTTCTCCCTCTTTTTAGACATTACTCAACTAATGATTTACCAATGAATATACATGCTGTTTGCCAAATGTTTAAAATCACTCAATTAAGCTATCTGTTTGTGATTCATTGTTTAACATATAATTATCCTCGGATAGTTTATGAAGATAAGTTGTTCTCATGTTCATAGGCTGTATTAAAGTTTGTTTAAAAATAAGTGGAACTCGGACATAACTGGTCTCCACCTCAATTTGTATTTCATCTGCAAAGGAATAAAGAAGGTTTTAGTCCGTAAAGTACCACAAAACAAGTGTTTAACACTAACATCACAGATCGGTCGCTTCCAAGCTGTCTGCTCTTTGTAATTAACATCCTTCTATCTGAAAAGTTATTGATGTGTTAAAACTTCAGCATTAATTCAAATGTAGTTGTCCCTCTTGTTTTAATAGCCTGTCAAAGTCACTACGTACCCACTGATTATTAAAGTCGCACTTAAGGAAAACTGATAAGAGATTACCACAATTTTAAAGGTTTTCCTATCATTTATTAGTGTTGAACGCTACGGTGCTTTACATTTTTCTGTCCCTTCTAGTTGAACTCAGCAATTTCAGTTTTGAACAAAAACAGCATTTACAAGTACTCAACAATGATAATAAAAATTATTGTATACACACCCTGCCGTTTTGGTAGTAAAATGAAATTTGCATGCTGTTGCAGATTAACATAAAATCTCAGAAATAGAAATACATTTAGTTATTTTTTGTGTGATTTATTAAAGCAAAGTTAACATTTTGTGTGATTTATTAAAGCAAAGTTAACCTCTATATGATGTTTGAATAATAATAACAATAATGATCTATTAAAAAAAACTAATTTGCAAGCTTGACCATGTCAATCTCAAGGAGTCGTATAAGGCTTTGTTAGCAGCTGGTAGGATTCTAGAGACGGGTATCCACAGGCTAGGCTAGCTGCAGCCCTTACGGTTTCTAATGCAACAACTCAGGAGTGAAATGAGTTCAGTTTGATGGCCTTAGGATTCTCCTCTTTGTAGATGATGTGACTCTGTTGACATCATCATGTTGTAATCTCCTATTCTCACCTGGACACTTTGCAGCAGAGAGTAAAGCTGCTGCCCTCTCCTGGTTGGGGGAAGTGTTTTGTCTCTAGAGAAAGAGTTCAAGTATTTCAAGATTTTGTTCACGAGGGAAAGAAGAATGGTACTGCACACTCTGCCAGTCAGTTGTGGCTGAGGGCAATGAGCTGTAAGGCAAATCTCTATGTCTATTGGTTGGTTTAGGTTACTACCCTCACCTATGGTCACAAAGTCTAGGTGGTGACCAAAAGAACAAGATTACAAGTAAAGAGGGTTTAAATGACTTTTTTCCCACAGAGTAGTTGTGTTCTTGCTTTGGGTGAGAAGTTTATGGACAGGACTTGGAGTAGTGCCCCTCCTCCATGTCAAAAGGCACCAGGTGAGATGGTTCAGCAAGGATCCTCACCGGACATCTCAGGGCATGTCCAACTGAGTGGAGACTCCAGGAGAGACCCATGACACACATTTTGTGTAAGACTTGCAGTCTGAAAACTTCCAAACTGCAAAATCAAATCAAATGAGAAAAAATGCATCAATGCTGAGCTACAGGTTGCAAGTGAGCATGATCCAGAGAGATTGCCTTGAGCGTTTTATTCCTTGAAGAAATGCATATCGTCCACCTAGCACTTTGAGATTTTCATTAATGAAAAGTGTGTTGTAAATTAAATTAATTATTATTACCTCCTTTCGTGTTTTAAACTACGAGCACCATATTTTGAAAACTGAGAGATCTGATCAACTTTTGAAAAATAGCAAGATGCCATGTGTCACTGCAAAATCTTGCATAATATTTTAGTGCTCAAAATACTCTCTGTCTTGTGAGTGATTTTTGGCTGTTACCACATCAAATCTTAGCTCATTGTCTCAAAAATGGGCAGTTACAGTATAACAACTTTTGGTTTACTAAGGCTAAAGACAGTAAATCCAACTTGAATTGTTTTGACCTCAGAAGGTTCTTTATTCTAGATGTACTTCCACTGATTACTTTATAAGTTTCATGAAAGGCAACCACTGTTTCACGAGATATCTTGTTAACACTGTAGACTAATGAATGCACACAGTTCCAGTGTATAAGTAGTTAAATTAGTGCTTGCTCATATAATAACAAAATATTTACTGTGCTGATTAATTTGTATTTGTCAACTAGTCTGTAGACACTGGCAGTGGACTATTGCTGCTGCAAGAAGGCGACACTGGCTGTTATTATAAATTATAAATGCATGCCATTACTGTGCAAATTTGAATTGAGCACATGGGTACTGATGATAACTGTCGAGGTGAATGGGTTAATTGTGACCAACTATGCTCTCGCTAATAAACTGGGGTACTGGGAGACATAATTTAGAAGCAGAACACACCTGATACCAGTTAGGGCTGAAAAAGAATGGCTCATTGATATTCTCTTGTTGTTTGCATGTGGATGACTGTAGTTAGGAACAATGAGATGGCTGGTAGGGAGCTTCAGGCTGCAAAATGACACAACTGGCTGCTAAGAAATAAGATTTGTAAGCAGAGGGGTATAAGGATGAGTATAAAGTGTAAAGCACTAATTTTTTTAAAGAGGAGCAAGGAGAATTGTTTTAGTTAGTGGATTGCCTGTGATTACTTGGTTTAAAAAAAAAAACACTAACAGTTACACCATTGTCCTTGGAACATGAGTATTTAGCACTTTTATGCTCCATTTGCACTGCTCCTAATCAGCCCCAACTCAAAAGTCAAGTCAAAGTCAACTTTATTGTCAGAACTGCAATATGTACAGGACATACACAGAATTGAAATTTCGTTTCTCTCAGTCCCTCGGTGCAACAGTAACTATTTAAACATTGAAACACTGAAACATATAATAATAGACATAAGCATAAAATAGTAAAACTGTGACACTGTCCTGAGTTTTTGCATAATGGTATAAGAGTATAAAAATTTACACCAACTCTAAAACTAAAACTAAAACACTAAACATTTAATGAACATAATACTGTCCTGAGTTTTTGCATACTAGTATAAAAAAAGTATAAAAAGTATAACTATAAAATAAACTAAAGGTTCAAGCATTGACATTTGCAAAGTGGCAAAGCAGCATATGAGTTAATGTACACAGTATATGTATGAGGTAGTTGATGTTGTTATAGAGGCAAAAGTGGCATATGCAGTAAGGCACATTGGGCATCCTTAAATAAGGCTGGTCAGAGAATACTGTATATTCATTCATTCAACCTTTATTTATACAGGCTAGCCTCGTTGAGTCACGGGGACTCATTTACAAGAGGGACCTGTCTCACTCACACCAAACAACCATCCACTCTCACACTCACACCTAGGGTCAATTTAGAGTCACCAATCAGCCTAACAAGCATGTTTTTTGGTCTGTGGGAGGAAACCGGAGTACCCGGAGGAAACCCACGCATGCACGGGGAGAACATGCAAACTCCACCCAGAAAGGCCCCGGACCGGGATTTGAACCGGCAACCTTCTCGCTGAGAGGCAGCAGCTCTACCAGTTGTGCCACCGTGCTGCCCGTGCTGTATATGTATCAGTAGTGGTGTAGATATAAAAGTAGTGGAAATGTAAACAGTAGTAATAAATGTAAGCAGTAGTAATAAATGTAAACAGTATTAATAAATGTAAACATTGAATGTAACCAGTAGTATGACTATAGGCAGTGATGTAATACAAACATTAGTGCAAATATGAGAAGTAGTGCAAACTGAATGAGCACATGACCGAGAGTTTAGTGAATAACCCGTTTGATGACACAGAGTCCAGTGTTAAAATCTTTGTGTTGTGTGGTAATGTGTGAGAAAGTTTTTTAGTGTTAAGGCAGTTCAAATGGGAGGGGGGGCAGAGCAGGCAGAGTGTTTAGCATCCTGACTGCCTGATGAACAGAGCTGTCACTCAGTCTGCTGGTTCGAGCCTGGAGACTTCTCAGTCTCCTCCCTGATGGCAACAGGCTGAAACAGCTGTGTAGTGGGTGTGTGGGATCACCTGCCATGCAGTGGGCTTTCCGAGTGAGGCGGTTGCTGTGTAAGTCCTGCAGTGAGGGCAAGGAGGTGCCGACGATCTTCTCAGCTGCTCTCACGATGCGCTGGAGGCTCTTGCGGCATGATGCAGTACATGCACCAAACCACACAGTGATGCAGCTTGTCAGGACACTTTCTATGGCACCTCTGTAGAAGGTGCACATGATGGGGGTTGAAGCTCCAGCCCTTTTCAGCTTGCGGAGAAAGTAGAGACGCTGGTGAGCCTTCTTGGCCAGTGATGCAGTGTTCCTGCTCCAGGACAGGTCCTCTGAGACATGCACTCCCAGGAACTTGGTGCTGTCCACTCTCTCCACTGCGGTGCTGTTGATGGTCAGAGGGGCATGTTGGGCATCCCTCTTCCTGAAGTGCACAACTCTGCTCAGCCCTGGCTCAGCTCAGCTTGGATATGTCTGCACTTTAGGACCGATTCTGGAGGCTGGTCCAGAATCCAAAGTCCTGCTAATGAGAGTTCTGGGATGAGTTAAACTCAAAGCAGTCTGCTCCTCAGATAAATAATGTAAAATTGTTATTTTTATATATGAATGTTTCTGTTAACTTATTTTATATATGAATGTTTCTGTTCAGTAACCTGAGATGACTTATTTTGTAACTTGGCACTATATAAATAAACTAACTGAATTAAATCTCTGATGAACCAGATTCTACAAAAAAAACACATCTATATTTAAATCTAACAAAGTTAAGTATGGTTCTCTTTAGACATTCAAAAAAACAAAAAAATGTAGAAACATTTCGTCTTTCCTCCGAAAGACTTCTTCATTCTGAGATGCTGTATTCAACTCAGTCTTATCGGTCCCCTTCTCTCTTTCTTTATACCTGCTGCCATTAGGTGCTATTTTCCGCAAACACAACATACCCTTTCATTTCTACGCTGATGACTGTCAAATGTACTTCCCCCTGAGGCACAGAGGTACACACTCTATTCAACTTCTTCTTGACTGCCTGGCTGACATCCAGTACTGGATGGCTTTAAACTTCTTAAGTTTCAATAAGAACAAGTCTGAAGTCATGTTGTTCCATCACAATGGCACGTTCATGAACCGCTGCATCAACCTTTCTTCTCTAGTCCCATTGGAGAAACAAAAAGTCACTAATCTGGGAGTGATAATGGACCCTTCCTTGAAACTTGTCACATAAACATGATTGTTAACTTAAATCCTGGGTTTTTTTTTTTTTCAGCTGAGGCGGCTGTCTAAAGCTAGATTCATACTTGACGCGTCGCGCAGCGCGCGAGGGTGCGCGCTCCAAAAGTGACGCAATTTCACAGTCCCCGCCCCTGCGCGTTGGCCCCGCGCAGGGGATTAGCGCGTGCCGTGCACCTCTGAATTTTTGAAACTCCGCAAGCCCTGCGCGCGCGCGGTGGGCGCTACGATTTGATTGACAGGTCCTCACCGACAGCCTTCACCCTCTTCACGCCGGAGCCTGCAGCTGTTTGCGCCGCTGTGGTCGTGGAGACGGAGTCGCGACGCATGGAGGAATGTTTTGTGACACAAAATGTATTAAATTCTCCTTCATTCCTGATCTGGAGTCGGACTTTTCTTTTGTTTTTTCGCCAAAAGTCACGTGATCGCTTTCTCCTCCGCTGACTCCATGCATTAAAACCGCAAATAAAGACAACAGTTCAGCACGCGAGCAGAAAGCTATTTGTTTTTGTTGTGTGACGTCAAACAGTTCTTCTTCTACGGTAGATTTCTTCTTCTACACCTTTCTTGCAACATATGCACAGGTTTTAGAGGGTACTGCCTCCTGCTGGTCCGTAAAAGAACAGCACTTTGCCATGCGCCGCCGTGCGACAACTATAAACACCGAGGCGACACTGTAAACGCATTTTGCCGCACGGCACAGTGCACGCGCAGCGCGCGCGCTCCAGCCTGCGGACCAAAGCGCGAGTCTAACTCAGCCTTAAGCTGAAGCCCATACTGTCCAAAAAGAACCTTGAGACAGTAATCCACGCATTCATAATATCCAGGCTCGATTACTGCAATGAACTTCTTTTTGGAATCAGTCAGACCACCATTGCACAACAACTGGTCCAAAATGCTGCAACCCAATTTTTACCTGGTACTAGCCATAAAGAGCACACTACACTAGTTTTGGCCTCCCTGCACTGGCTACTCATTCACCTTGGGATCCAGTTCAAAATACTCATGTGTGTTTTTAAATCACTGAACAGTTCTGATCCATCTTACTTCACTGATCTTCTTTAGCCATTTGTCCCACTGCACTCTCTGAGGACAGCAGACCAGATGCTTCTTTCAGTTCCAGAAACTCATCGTAAGCTCAGAGGTGACAGGTCTTTCTATGTTGCAGGTCCAAGACTGTGGAATGAGTTGCCACTGCATGTCAGGCAGGCTCTCACTCTCACTGTTTTTAAGTCTCACTTGAAAACCCACTTTTATTCCCTTGCCTTTAACACGGTGTGATTTGTTTTGATCCTGTCTGTACTATACAATATTGGCCATTTAGTTATCTGCTGCTATTTGTATCTATTGTTTTATTTAAAGTTTTCCTGTCCACTGTGCTTATTTGTTTCTATTGTACAGCACTTTGGTTGGCCTTGTTGCTGTTTTAAGTGCTCTATAAATAAATTTGTATGGCATGGTATGGTATATTTTATCTCTTATTTACAGTATTATTTTTATTGATGGTTGTGACAAAAAAAAACTTTAACACCCCTCACCCCCAGTATATAATGAGTGTTTCACTTCTCAATCACAAAACATTTTCAAGTTCCTACAAAAAAAGAAGAATAAAAACCTTGCATGCAGCCAAACAGAGATATCCTAAATGAACTAATATTCTTTCCTTATCTCCAGGCTGAGATAGTTTAATCTCTAATTTAAATCAGAGACTGATTCTTGTATCTTGATTAGTATGTGGGCTCGGTTGTAAATGAGTTATAATATAACAAAATCACATAGAGATTTGCCTACTATGGGTTCCATATTCACCTGTATGTGCTAGTTTACATGGCCTTCAGATTTATATCCTCATACTGTGGATACAACCTGTATCCACTTTGTATTCTTTGCAATGGCAAAAGGATAATGCGACAGGAAATCCCAGATTGTTTATTTTTAGCAATTTATTACAAATAAATTTAGCAGATCCCTGGCATGAGATGGTTCTAAACAGCAGAATCTGTCTGACCTAAGATTGTAAGTCGTTTAGTCAACCTTATCAGCAAGAAAGAGCAAGACCACCAGTTTCATTATAAGTGAAGAGCCTTATCACTTTAATAGCCATGTGGCATAGCAGATATGTAATATACATAATACATGATAACTCTGTTACACCTATGGCGACATCTCAATGACCCATCAGTATATCTTATTTTCCTACAATACCATTCACCATCCTTCATTCAGTAGGTCAGCAGTGGATTGCACCCTGGACAGGTTGCTAGTTCATCACAGGACCAAGGCGTACAAGTCAAACCACCTTGCAAAAACGTAAGAACAATTCAGCCTTGCCAGTTACTCAAGCATGCATGTTTCTGGATTATGGGAGGAAATCAAGTTACCTGGGAAAACGCCGCTCATGCACAAGAAGAACAAACCCACGTGCTTCTTGCTGCCAGACAACATAACATCTACTCTGCTGTGCAGCCCTTATCCTTCAACCAGAAGAGTCCATTCATTAAAACTTAGATGGTACATTTGGAGAATCTCATAAACACTTGCTCTTCTCAAGGGCGGACGTATCCTCTCGGCAGTGCTGGGCAGCGCTAAACCAAAAATTAGTTCCGCTATTTCTAAAGCACTAATTTATTTATTTAGGTCTGCAATTTCAAAAGCACTAATGTCTTATGAAAATTAGGGGAAGCTAAATTCTAAACCGCTAATTCTAAAATAAAACACCATCAGACAAGAAGCAAGTTTTAAGTTGTTTGTATTGTACTATAGACTTAGGAAGGTATTTATAATAATATTGTTTGTAATAATAATCATTTTCTTTGAGTATAACCAATAGACAGGAAGGTATTTATAATAATATTGTTTGTAATAATAATCATTTTCTTTGAGTATAACCAATAGACAAAATACACACAACAAAACAGACCCTGATTACACCCAAGAGTTCTTTTTTTTTCTATTTTAAATCAGTTCTTGAATCCCGGATGATTAAAGGTCCATCAATCAATAATCTGGTAGTTTGTAGTTCATGATCCAGGGTAATATGTCCAGAAAAAAACAAATAGTTTGGTGCAATTTAAGTCCTACCGCACAGCTGCGGGGATCCGCTTGCCAATGCCATCCTGGGTGGGAACAGGGGGTGAAAAAACCCTGACCTAAACAAGGTCATAAACAAAACAAAAATTAGCATTACTTTATACACAGGACTAAACTGTTATCAAAATTTCTATAGGCAGTCAACAGATTTAATGAAAAGTAACTAAAATGATCCTAAAAGGATGAAATTACAAAAATCAAAGGATTTATTTAATACTTTACGTACATATATTCTATTCGGCCACGAAATTAACAAATGAGAATGATCTTTTAATCCCTAAGACCACTTTTAAATCTCAAATACACGGGCGTGTCGCCACCGCATTTCTACATAAAACGAACCCAAATACATAAAACAAACGACTCACCGTCGAGTGGTGGACACAAAACACACAATACAATCCTCCGGCCGCGTTAATTTGGCTTGAAACAGCGGGGTTCTCTGCGGATTTATGAAGACACCGAGCACAAACAGCTAGCCACAACGTTAGCATCCAAGTTCACCTCTGACCCGGAAGATGTCAAGATGGAATAGTCCATTTTTAGTAGGGGGATACAGAAATCGACCGGTTTTTGTATTGCGTTTTTAATGATCGTTTTCATCGTAACTATAATTATTTTTATGTTAAATGTACATTAACAAGCATGAGCAATGTTAGTGATGTAGGTGACTGGCCGGGGCGGGGCGGGGCCGGGGCCCCTGCTGATTTGGGGCCCCAAGCAACGGCATCATTTGCCTACATGGTAGATCCGAGTCTGTTCTCCCCTCTGCTCCCCCTCCAACCCTCCCTCCTCTCTGCTCTTTACGGTGAGGGAGCAGGGGGAAAAAGGTAAAACAAGCAGCTACGGAGCCAGCATAAGAGCCTGTAAATAAGTTTATTCGTTTTTACTGATAGATAATTAGTTATTAGCGGTACTGCATTTCAAATAAAAATAGCACAAATCCGCTTATGAATTATAAAAGTTAGTAAAACCGTTGTTACGCTGACAAAAACGTTAGGTCCGTTGTAAGCGGATTAGCGCATTAGCGGTCCCTAGCGGTCATCTGCCCACCTTTGCCAACATCTAATATTTTATTCAGAACAGAACACAAATCACAGATCAAAAGTTTAAACTGAAATAAAGTATCATTTCATAGGAAAAACATGTTGTTTCAAAATTTCATGGCGTCAACAAATCCCCAGAAAGTTGGGACAAGTCTATTTTCACCACTGTGTGGCATCCCCCCTTCTTCTTACAACACTCAACAGACCTATACCCCTAATATA
>JBBPBX010040130.1:0-29527 GCA_038048925.1 Garcialebias charrua | reverse complement strand
TACATCTGTACTTTCTACTACACTACATTTTTATAATGTGTTGAGTTACATTACAGTCACTTTGCGTTTTTTTGATTTGTTGTTAGTTTGAAAGTAACTGATGTCGAGAGAGGAGTTGGTTCATTGAATCACTGCAAAGTGGACAGGTAACATTACACCCGCCTTCAAGAAGATCTGGACCAATGATGTATATTCTAGTACTGT
This sequence comes from Garcialebias charrua, assembly GCA_038048925.1. Taxonomy (NCBI): domain Eukaryota; kingdom Metazoa; phylum Chordata; class Actinopteri; order Cyprinodontiformes; family Rivulidae; genus Garcialebias; species Garcialebias charrua. Next base: position 29,323 of record JBBPBX010040130.1, on the reverse strand, counting down.
ATACATATGTCAATGAGCTGAGAGAACCCACAGCACCACTAATACACCCAAAATGGATTCCACCACAAAGATTCAGCCAGAAGATACACAACACCCACGGCCTTATTGAAAAATTATTAAAAGACTATTGAAAGATTATTGAAAGACTATTGAAAGATTATTGAAAGACTATTGAAAGATTATTGAAAGACTATTCAGTACAGCAGGACAGATTATCTCACAGATGGAAGAGAACTTGGAGAGGTGGAGGTATTCACTTGAAAGACGAGGAATGAAAGTCAGCCGTAGTAACAGTGAGGCAACAAGGAGCAGAGGTCACAAAGGTGCAGGACTTCAAGTACTTGGGGTCCACTGTCCAGGAAAATGGGAAATGTGGTAAAGAGGTGAAGAAGAGAGTCCAGGCAGGATGGAGTGATGGAGAAAAGTTTCAGGAGTGATTTGTGACAAAAAGGTGTCAGCAAAGGTCAAAGGAAAAGTTTACAAGACAGTGGTGAGACCAGCTATGTTGTATGGTCTGGAGACAGAGACATGGACAAAAAGACAGGAGAAAGAACTGGAAGTGGCAGAAATGAAGATGCTGAGGTTCTCCTTAGGAGTGACAAGGATGGATAAGATCAGGAATGAGATCATCAGAGGTACAGCACATGTTGAACAACTGGGAGATAAAGTTAGGGAGGCCAGACTGAGATGGTTTGGACATGTCCAGAGGAGGGACAGTGGGTATATTGGTAGAAGGATGTTAGAAATGCAGCTGCCAGGAAAAAGACACAGAGGAAGGCCAAAGAGGAGATATATGGATGCAGTTAGAGAGGACATGAAGGTAGTTGGAGTGAGGACAGAGGATGCAGAGGACAGAGTGAGGTGGAGGAGGATGACTCGCTGTGGCGACCCCTGAAGAGGGAAAAGCCGAAAGAAGAAGAAGAACAAGAACAGATTCTCTCAGAGCCAGACTGGACTAAAAATATTTGAAAACCAACTTCTTCTGAACTTGAACAATAAATTCTTGCTGCAATATTAAAATGTGTCAGTTCATGGGATGTTAGGAGACAAGAGATGTCTCCAAATGTCTCGACAGTCAGGTCCAAGTTTTGAAAATGGTGTCAGGAAGTTAAAATATTGTTCATTGTTGATCCATTAAAAGGTTGACTAGACAGTATTTTAACGATGACAAACTGGAGTTGAAGTGATCTATTCCTTTGTCAGCTGTGTCTAATGCTCCTTTTTTCAAACAGACAACTTTTACTTCAATGTGTTTACTGCAGTTAAAATGACACATTGGTTTTATTTTGTGTTAAAGAAAAACTTTCAATTATATAATCATTCCTCTTTCTTTTTTTGCTTAATGGTTTTTAACTCATCCCTGAAATTCTGACACACAGAATCAAAAGTCCAAGTGTGAACTGTGTCACAGAGTAAACACAATAAAAACATGAATTATCTGCAGCATTATTGTTTAAAATGGCTCAACATTATAAAGATTGTATCTATACTTGGAAACATGAAAGTCTTCAGTATTATGTTTTGTGGTGAAATGTCTGTCTGAAATAAAATTTATCATCATCGTCAAGGAGTTGGGGGACTCTGTATTATTTCTATGTACCAAATTCCCATCTGCAAAAGTTATTTTAGGAGGAGATTTTAATTTGGTTTGGTCCCCTCAGCTGGACAGATGTCCCTCAAGACCTAGAATTGGACAAAATCTTCTTATGGACTTTTCTAACAGACTGAATTTATTGGACATTTGAAGACATCGTCATCCCTCTGGCAGTCAATACACCTGGAGTAACAAAACTCTTTCTGCTCAATCTAGAATTGACTCATGGCTTATTTCTGAAGATCTGGAGAAACAAGTAACAGAGGTAAAGATTTCTCCTGCAGTTTTAACTGACCATAAAACAATTTCTTTGAAATTAAATATTTCCAATAAGGAAAGTAGAAGAGTGTATAACCACTGGAAACTTAACAACTCATACTAAATAATGCAGAACTTACATTATATATTCAAAAACTAATCACACAGTATTGGACAATTGCTCAAAATAAGAACCAGTTTGGGAAATATTGGGAACTACTCAAATATGAAATTAGAAAATATGTGATCCAATTTAGCAAAACATTAATTCGTAAAAAAAGAGAAAAGTTAGAGCAATTAATTACAGTAGATCATCTCAGATATTACTGCCATTACATCAGATGATGAAGTTCTTTTAACACAACTACAAAATTATCAAGAAGAACTAGACGAGATATATAAAGAAAAAGCATGTGGTGCTTTCATTCACTCTAGATTAGAATGGATTGAGGAGGGTGAAAAAAACAGTAAATACTTTTTTAATATTGAAAAAAGAAACAGAATGGAAATCACTATGTAAACTAAATATAAATGATAATGTAACTGAGGATTACTCTGTAATATCAAAATATGTCAGATTTTTTTAGAGATCTGTACAAAATGGATGACTGTATGGATAGCACATGTTTATTAAACTCATTAGTAGAAGCAAACAAAGTTAATGACTCTCTAAAAGAGGAATGTGATGATACACCCTGTATTGAAGAAATAAAATGGGGCATCAAAAACCTAAAATCTAACAAGTCACCTGGCAACGATGGATTGACCTCAGAATTCTATCACAAATTCTCGTCTGAAATCTCTGAATTTCTTCAGGCAGTTTACAGTGAAAGAACTACCGACGTCAATGAAACAGGGTCTCATCACTTTGATTCCCAAACCTAATAAAGACCAGTTAATTATAGATAATTGGCGTGGTATCACTTTATTAAATAATGACTATAAAATCTTGGCATGCATATTAGCTAAAAGACTGAAATTTTGTTTGAACGAGTTAATACATGAATCTCAAAACGGCTTTATGCCTGGACGTAACATTTCTGATAACATCCTTAGTGCTTGACTTAGTTGATTATAAAGAGCTCATCTCTGGTGATCCAATTATTCTCTTCCTGGATTTTCAGAAGGCTTTTGATACTGTTAGTCACAACTTCATTTTTGATACATTATCCTTTTTTAACTTTGGTAATTTTTTCATTAAAGCCTTTAAGACACTTTACAGAGATAATAATAGCGCTATTAAACTTTCATATGGCACCTCTAGTCGTTTTAATATCAGTAAAGGAGTTCGTCAGGGTTGTCCTGCCTCCCCTTACATATTTCTACTTGTAGGCCAAATTCTAAACTATTTAATCAGACAGAGCTCATTTAAAGGAATCAACATTTTTGATCAAGAACTTAAAATTTCTCAACTTGCCGATGATAAGACAATATTTTTAAAAGATTCTAGTGAAGTTCCTGTAGCTCTATCTATTGTGTCTAAATTTTCTAACATTTATGGACTAAAACTTAATCTTAAAAAATGTGAAATCCTTCCCTTATTTACAACCGCTATTACTGAAGTCTGTGGTATCCCTGTAAAAAACACTGTACATTATCTACATTAATTTAAATAGAATGGGCATTTTAGTTAATTTGTGGTGTTATCTCAGTTTCCAATTTCATATGTTGGTGCGTGACTTGTAAGCCTGTATAAAACTTCTCGTTCTCACAGCTTCCATTCAGAATTGAAAAAGACTTCTGGACAGAAGTCGAAACGTTTTCTGCAACAAATAAAGTCCAGTTGATCCTGTATTGAACGCCTTTTTTGATTGTACATTATCTAGGTATTAAAATATCAATATATCAAAATAAAACAAGTAATAACTTTAACTCGGTTTTTGAATCTATCAGAAAGAAATTTAATAGTTGGTCAGCCAGGGATTTAACTATTTATGGTAGAGTGCTTCTAAGCAAAGCTGAGGGGATGTCAAGGGCGTCATATGCGTTTTCATCACTAGAGGTCAGTAAAGCGCTTTGTTCTGAACTTGATAAGGTTCTTTTCCATTTTCTTTGGAAAAATAAAGCTCATAAAATTAAAAAAATCTGTCCTCTCAAATTCGCTAGCTGTAGGAGGATTAAATATTTTGACGTTTTCTGCTTTTAATCAAAGGTAAAAAATGAATTGGATTAAAAGATTCCTAAAAAAATTAAATTCTATGTGGAATACCCTGATGCATGCTCAATAATCCAGGTAGAAAAATCCAATAAAGCTAAGTCTGGTCCTCTGGACTGAGGAAGTCTTTCGGACGAAAGACGAAACGTTTCTACAGTTTTTTTTTTTTTTTTGCTTTGTTTTGTTTTGTTTTTTGAATGTCCAGAGGACCAGACTTAGCTTTATTGGATTCTATGTGGAATGTTTTCCCAAATTATTTGTTTAATAAATTGGGGGGTATTAACTTTTTGTTGCGTTGCCCTTAGCAGTTGGAAAACTTCCAATCAAGTTAGCTAAGTTCCATCAACAGGCTCTCTTATATTGGTCTCTACTATATAAACACAACTACTCTCCTCATAACTGCATCATATGGAACAATGCTTATATTTTATACAAAAACAAATCTTACATAGTTGGGCTAACAAAAATATTTATCTGATAAGGCAATTACTTGACTTGGTGAATGGTGTACTTACGAGAATTTTATTAACATTAATGATATAGATATATCTCAAAAAGAATTTGATTTGGTCATTAATTCAATTCCTCACAACTTACATGCACTAGCACAAACCATACATTTAGAAGAATTGTACTTTTATGATTCAGTTTCTGTTGAAGGTACTAATATATTGCATAAGAATTTCAATAACAGGTTTATCAGATCTCAGTTAGTTACTTACTCTACTCCCATAAGTAAACATAGATGGGGCTACTTAAGCAATAAACTATGGAGTGAAATTTTCTTATTGTCTTATAAATATATTTTATCTAATAGAATTAAAGAATTTGTATTTAAAATTTTACATAGATATTATCCAGTCAAAGACTACATTTGCCGTTTCTTCCCAAATGTCAGCAAAAGCTGCTCTTTTTGCCAGTGTGAAGGCGAAAGTATTNAGCAAAAGCTGCTCTTTTTGCCAGTGTGAAGGTGAAAGTATTGAACATCTATTTGAAGATTGTTTTCATATTACAATATTCTAGTCTGAAATACAATAAGTGCTTACTGACAAAATTAAAAAGTACATTGTGTTTTCAAAAATGCAAATACTGCTCATCTTTAATAATTCATTCTTTTCTTCAGATGAACTATTTATGATAAATCTAATTATTATTTTGGCAAAATAGTATACTGTATACACAAAATGGAGTGGAATTAAAAAATACCCTCTTTTAATAACTTTAAAGAAACTGACTTAAAATATATATTTTGCCTCTATTGAAAAGCTTAATTTTAACAATAAGAAACTCCTAAGAACAAAAACTCTTATTCAGAAATTTAATTTTACCCCATAAGCAGACCCTTTGTTGTTTTGTTATTTAGTGTTCTTTTTCTCTTTGTATTGCATTTATTGGTTTATTGTTTCAGACCCGCTGCTATTTATACTTGAATTTATTTTTGTATATTTGCTGAGATAGTTGCATTTATATTTAGTTAAGAAATGTGAGGTTTAATAGGATCTGTAATACTTGTGCATCTTTTTTGTGTGTTTTAATGCTTTTGGTTTGGAAGATCTTTGTAATGTTGTATAGTTGAAATAAAGTTTATAAAAAAAAGTTTAATAACCAACACTGTAAATAATAAGCACTGTTCTTTTGCATTTTCAAGTCTTGCCTCGTTTCCTGCTCTCGTACCAGTCTGGGTTCCCTGAGTCGTGACATTGATGTCACCAATGGCAAATTTCCCACGTTATCCCGTTAAAGCATAATTTCAAACTTTCATACATAAAAAATAATAATAATAATACTGTAATTAAACGAGAATTTCCCTTTTCTTTAAGTTTTAAGATGACAAACATGAGAATGCAAATCAACAACTGCAAAAAGCTGCTTGAGAAGATTTTAATCAACAAAGTTGATATCTTCAACCTGAACTCTCCGACCGTGAACCGTCAGTGTGTTCTGCTCCGTAACCCAATCACTGTTCTTGCAACTTGTTTCCAGCAGGTGCTTCCCTTCTTTCTTCACGCGTCTGGTGTTTTCTGACCTCAGCTCTACAGGACTCATTCTGTAACGTTGGCTGAGATTGTTGGTCTGTGTCTGTGTCGATAACCTGAAAGGCAGAGTGAGGAGAACCAACAGAACTAAAGCATTTCAGTTCTTTCATCTTTACATCATGTTCTTTTGTCTTTGGACATGTCTGCACTTCACCAGGTATTCGTTAAAGCAGATGTTTTTCCTTTTGTTCATGAAAATTATTCTTCCTCGTTTGAACAAACACTAAAATATCTACCAAAGTGGTGAGAACATCTGAATTAATAACATATTGAAATTCAGCGTAAGAACATTCTCTGTTTGGCTAAAGTGTGTTTAAAATGTTATTACTGGACAACAAGAAATATTGCTCATGGGCTCAAGAGACACATTCTCATTCAACCTTTATTTATACAGGCTAGTCTCATTGAGTCATGAGGACTTATTCACAAGAGAGGCCTGTTTTAGACAGACGTGTAAAGGGCAGACAATTAAAAAAAACGCTGTTAAAATTAAATAAATTATAAACAAGACGCCAAATAAAACAAGGAAAAAATACTAAAACAATTTACTTTGATATTTCTATTGACATGATCAAATGTTTAAAATCCCGTAAAGAGATCAACGTGGACAGCTTCAGATCTTTTTGATCTTTTTCTCATTCAACCTGTATTTATACAGGTTAATCCCATTGACCCTCGGGGACTCATTTACAAGAGAGACCTGATTTTAACAAAGAGTGATGACAACAATGGAGGCATACAGTCTTTCTTTCTTTCTTTCTTTCTTTTTGTTTTGTTTTGTTTTACAAGATAAAATAAATAGGCAACCAAAATGACAGTCAAAAGGGAAAAAAGTAGCAAAAAAAACACAGCTAGATTGTAAAGCGATGTAAAATACTAAAAACAGGAACATGTCTGCGTTGGTTTTTGCCATGAACTTGGCAGATGTTTGAAGCCACTTAGAGGTCAAGGTCAAGAGCTTCTGATCTTGTTGCAAGAATATTCCAGGAAACAGGAGCGGAGTAGAAGACCCTTTTGCCTTGTTCAGTCCACACTGAGGGGACACTGCATGTAATAATGTCCTGAGAGTGCACACTGTAGCTGCACTCACACAGAGACTCATATTTCTTTCACATCAAAACAGACATCAAAATTCATGCTCAATAATCCAGGTAGAAAATCCTGCAAAGTTCAGTCAGGTCATCTGGACGTGTTTTTTTTTGTTGAGACATTTCATCCTTCATCCAAAGGACTTCATCAGTGCAAGGAGCCACAACAAACCGAGTCTCACAAGCGGCACACTCACATAGTGGACGGACCAACCAGTTTGTTGTTGACAAGATGGTTTCCGCTGCCTGCCCTCTCCCCTGTCAACTGTTTTGAACCACTTTGGCTATGGCTGCCTGATGCCGGGTACCCACTGGACCCGTGTCGGCCAGCTGAAGCGGCCGGTTTGCATTAAAAGTCTATGTGGAGAGGAGTCGAGGCTTTGAGTGTTTGAAGCGGCGCGGCGGCATGCGGCAGTTCCTTTCCACGCACGCGCGCGTCCGAAACAACCTACGCGTTGAGCAGCGTCGAGCCGCCAAAGTCTCAAAAGTTGATGTTTTTGCGGCTCGACGTTGCTCGACGCGTCCAGCAAACAATCGGGAGAGCCTCTGCTATGTGATTACACAACGACAACGGGACTTTTTTTGGACTTTTTAAACTTACCTCATCGAGCCTCCATGAATTGGAACCAAACTCCGGTAAGAAACTTGGCATTTTAAACAGTTGCTGCTGTCCGCTCCAGCGTTTGATCACCCCAAACATAAAAAAAACATTTTAATCTCAACAAAGACTGTCAGAGCTGATTCGGCTCGTAGAAAACCCACTCCAAGACCAGGAAAAAAAGCTAGACCCCCTCCTTTGTCTCCCCCTAGTGCGCGTCATCAGACCCGTCTTCAGTGGCTTTGTGGGAACGTGACAAGTGGCCAAAAGGGGGCGGCAGGAGCGTTCTGACAAATTAGGTGGGTACCCGGCATCAGAGGAGTTAACTGGTTCAAACTGGTTGATCCACTATGTGGGTGTGCTGTTTGTGAGACTCGGTTTGTTGTGGCTCCTCGGACTGATGAAATCCTTTGGATGAAGGACAAAATGTCTCAAAAAAGAAACCGTCCAGATGCCCTGACTGAACTTTGTTGGATATACAGACAACTCTTAGAAGGTTTTTGGGTATTCTTTTCTTCAGCCAGTTTACAGATGACTGGTAGCTCAACATGTGCCGCTCTGCTCTGAACACAGCTGACGAGAACCCCACACTGTGTCCGGCCTCTCATTAACAGGTCTTTAAACTGTCACAACAGCATGACAAAAAGTTTTTATGGTTTTGATTCTGTGACTTTTTAACTCTTTGGAACACCTTGAAACCAGAAACCATTCATGCCACGAGAAGGTGTACGGTCAAGGCGCTTCTGTGCTTCCTGTAACCTTTGTTCAAGAAGTATTCCTCAGCTGCTTGTGTAGAGGTTTGTTTCCATTTTTCCAGTTCAGCCCAACAAAATGCTTGCCTCTTTTTATCCATCTTCTTATCCTCCCGCTGCCTCGGTCCTCTTAGTGAATTCTTATCAGTGCTTCAGGGACTGACTGACATTCATACGGACGCTAATGACACCGTAAGATTCGAGGTTCTTCGCTCTCGCCTCTCGCCTCACTCTCCCTATCTGTTTCTGCTTTTCATTAGTGCTACTTCTCCTCTTGTTCTCACTTCCTGGGCAATTAGACAGAGAGAGAAGTCCCAGTTGGTTTGCTGTGGTAATCAAACATCTTTTTCTTGTCCATTTAACATTGGGATTAATTTCCTACAAGGTTAATTAAAGAAGCCCATCAGATAGAGCTGATTACTGCAAAGGTTACTGTAGCGCCACAGCTCTCTGTTTCCATGCTGGGGTCTGAACACACGTGTGTGTGCAGAGTTAGTGGACTCATTTTTAATGTTTCCAAAGGACTGAAGCTGTCAAAATACTGAATACATTAAAGCAAATTTATATTGAGGTTATGAAGTGTTCCTCACATCAACACAATATTTTATTTATCAATAATAATTATTAGTTAAACAGATTTATATAAATTTTCTTTCCTTTAGTAATACGGATGAACATGTCGACGCATTGTGCTTTTTAAAACAGCTGTAGGTAGATGCATGTCTGCTGATGTTCTGTACAAATCTACTAATTTTACAACCCAGTTTTGCATTTTCACCTTGTTGACATGCTAGACACTGTATAACATTTAATAAAATCAATATTGGACATGATTTTGTTGAATTTCAAGCTACAGTGTGTGTTTGTGACACACAGGAGACATACAAGTTACTGTCCCATATTACAACCATCTTGATGGGTTTTAGGTGATCAAAGCACAAAGCAGAGGTGGGGACTCGAGTCACATGACTGGGACTCGAGTCAGACTCGAGTCATTAAAACCACGACTTGAGACTTGACTTGAAAAATGCTGAAAGACTCTGACTTGACTTTGACTTGCACGCCATTGACTTGACTTGACTTGAAGCTGTTTACTTGAAAAGACGATATTTTAGTCGTCAAAAATTTAAAACACGTTATAAAGTGGCCCCATTAATTAATTTCACTCATTCCGTATTAACAGTCAGGCGCAGACCGGGCATCTGTTTTTCCACACTCCGTATGTATGTGTGTGTGTAGCTGCAGCACAACCAATCAAATTAAAAGGATTTAGACATTTGAAAAAAACAAGGCAAGGCTACAGGGCTGAGGGAACTAAAGACGAAATAAGCGCTCCAATATGCTTCCGCGAGTAATTTCTTTTGGGTACATAGGTTATGAACATTCAAATAAAAAACTAACTGCAACTTGTACAACATGCAATAAGAAAATATCGGATGGAGATTCCACGACGTGCAACTTTGTCCGGCATTTGAAGCTTCACAAAGATCGGTAGGTAGCACTTTTCTTTTGCTGTGAGATAGTTGACTTTAGCTAACTTCGTGTTAGCATGTGTACACCGGGCTAGGTTGGTGATACCGCTTAACCTTCAATTGTACCATACCATACCACTTTATTTATAGAGCACTTAAACAGACACAAGGCCAACCAAAGTGCTGTACAATAGAAAACAAACAAGCATAGCAAACAGGAAAAACATAAAATATAGATACAAATAGCAAACAGAATCTAACTAAAATGGCGAACTGAAAGTTATGCACCATAACTCATGTTCCCTGAAGGAAGGAAACGAGGTGCAACATACATGCTATGGAATTGTACCCCCGCGCGATTACCTGAAGGAATACATTCACGCCTTTACGGCAGGGGTGTCAGCGTCGCGCCAGAGGCTCCGCCCTCTGTGCATTTAAGCGAACGACGCCCGTCCATCTTTCTCAGAAATTGCACTTCACCGAGCTTTCAGCATTGAAAAGGGCTAGATATGTTGCACCTTGTTCCCTTCCTTCAGGGAACATGAGTTATGGTGCATAACTTTCAGTTCCCTTTCAGTTCGGTCTCTCGGTGCAACATACTTGCTATGGGAATGTAAATCATTCACACCCTTGAAATGCTCAGCAAAATGCATGTGAGAACCTCCATCCCAAAAGACGGGCATCTCCCAGCTGCTTACTACAAGGGACGCAGAGAGCAGATGCCAAGAGGAAAAAACCAAATGTGAGAGACATTCACATGATGTCTCACATGGCCATGTATACAACAATAGCTAGAGACAGCTTAAGCGCGCTCCAGCAGTGTGAATATTCATCAACTCCTGTTCCCCCTTGAGAATTCCAAGGGGCAGGAGGAGCAATGTTTTCTTCTCTTTTTTTTTTAAACGGCCCGACTGACAAGTGGAGCCCATCCTGATGTTGGAGAGCAGTCAAGGAGAGGGGAGACCTTTCCATTATGCTTCTCCCAGGCAAAAAACATAAAACATCAAGGGATACCCTTGTGAATGTTATTGCTGCCTGTGTCGGGACAAAGCAACCAAAGCCTTAGGCTTTCAGCCAGTACCTTTCAGAGGCCAGGCTGAGAGTTGCCACAACCCTGGACGTGGGTGTAGAAGTTGTCCATGTGCCTGAGTCAGTAGGTCCCTATGAGGAGGCAATTGCCATGGTGTCCCTGACAACATTGAGCTCAACTCCGGGAACCACGGTTTCTGTGGCCATCTGGGAGCTATGAGGATCAAGGAGAGGGCTCCCCGCCTTACCCGTTCCAATGTCGCCCTGATCAGAGGGACAGGTGGAAAAGCATAGTAGAGCACCCCTGCTGGCCAATCATGTGCCAGAGCGTCTATCCCCAACGGAGCATCTGTCTCCTTCAGGGAGAAATAGAGGTCACAGTGTGAGCTAGCTCTGCAAGCGAACAGGTCCACAGAGGCTCTACCGAAACGTGACCATACCTGTTCCACGATCCGTGGGTTCAGGCTCCATTCCGACGCCAAAAGAGGCCCTCTTGAAAGGGCATCTGCTCCATAATTCAGATCACCAGGGACATGAGTCGCCCTAAGTGACAGAATTCTTGGAGCACACCACGTGAGCATCCTCCGTGTCAGATCGAGGAGGGCCCGGGACCTCGTCCCTCCCTCTCTGTTGATGAAGGACACTGTGGTCCTGTTATCTGATTTTACCAGGATATGATGCCCGGCAACCAGACCTTTACTGAAGAAGTATTTCAATGACAGGAATACGGCCAGCAATTCCAGGAAGTTAATATGTAATTTGGCTTCCTGCTCGTTCCAAAGGCCGCGGGCGTTCTGATTTCTGCAGATCGCTCCCCATCCTGTTTTTGAGGCGTCCGTCGTGATGACTACACGGGACGACACCCTTCCCAGTGAGACCCCTTCCGTGAAAACTGACAGATCTCTCCAAGGTTCCAGGGCCTTTAGACACTCTGGGTCTATCTTAACCTTTTCCGCTTGTTTAGGCAGAGTGGGTTGTATTTGTTGGTTAAACCATACCTGTATGGCCCGCATTTTCAATAATGCACGTGGCACACAAGGAATGGCTGCCGCCAGGAGGCCCAGCAGGCGTTGGCACGTTTTCACAGGGACCCGTTGGTCCAGTTTAAATTTTTTCAGGCAGTGGCGAATGGAGGAAACTCTTTCCTTCGAGAGCCATGCTCTGTATCGGACAGTGTCAATCTGTACACCCAGAAATACGGTAAGCCGTGACGGAGTCAGATCGCTTTTCTGTAGGTTTATGACAAAACCGAGAGACTCCAGGTGAGAGATCACCTTAATGGTGTAGTTACACCGAACAGCTTTTCAACCTCCAAAAAGCTTGACACGCACGCAAGTGGACGCACTTGTGAATGCAGCGTGTTCGGAGCTGAACGCCAGAACGCGAAACAGCTGCTGGGTGTGTGGGAGGAGCTTACCGGTATACAGAGCCCTGCGCACAGAGTCTTGCGCACTCCGCCAGGCGAGGAGCCTTTTATTTCCGTCTCTGTGGAGCACACTTGACTGGTCGTGAAGGAATTGTCGCGAACACACAGCTACAATGAGTTTCTCTTCCATAGTACACGACTCGCGGGTCTTTTCTGTGACCAACAAACAATACGTCACATAGTGCGCGCGCACCCTCGTTTCCGCGTCACACAGGGACTCTCGCCCTCTCTTCTCCTCCTCTCTTCTCCTCCTCTCTTCTCCCCCCGACACTCCCTGATTGGTTGACACACCAACCAATCAGGTAGAGTTGAGCGGCGTTTGAAAGTTTGAACCGCAAAATCTTCAGCATGTTGAATGAGCGGTTTGGAGGCTGAAGCCGGTTCACGTGCACGGAAAAACGCTTCTCAGCACGCTCAACACGCACGCGACCTGACACCAGGAGGTGCCTGGAAGCGCGTCCACCATTGACTTTACATGTAAACTGGACGCTCCTGCTGCTCAAACGCTGCTTGGTGTGACTACACCATAAGGGAGTGTGACAGCGCCTGCTTTCTGCTTTCAGCCAGAATTAGTAGGTTGTCCAGGTAATTCAAGACCCTGAGTCCTTGGTTCCTAAGAGGGGCTAGGGCTGCATCCAGACATTTAGTAAATGTACGTGGAACGGTCTTTAAACCGAAAGGTAAGGCTTTGAATTCATAAGCGTTTCCTTCGAATGCAAAACGGAGGAACTTTCTGTGTCTCCTCCACATGCCTACATGGAAATAGGCATCTTTCAAATCCATTGTACATGCGTAGTCTCCTGGTCTCACAGACTGGAGAACTTGCCGCAGTGTAAGCATCCTGAACTTGAAAGTTTTAATCCTTTTATTGAGAGTCCTGAGATCCAGAATCGGTCTCAAGGAACGGTCCTTTTTGGGCACCAGGAAGTACTTGCTGTAGTGTCCGGAGCGTAGTTTGCGTCCTGAGACCAAACTAATCACTCCCTTTTTCAGCATGGTTGAAACTTCCTCCCTCAGCACGTGCGCGCGCGTAGGGTTGATCTTAGATTGCAACACCCCTGAGAAACGGGGCGGTCTCTTTGAGAACTGCAACTTGAGCCCATGACGTATTGTTGTCATGACCCAATCATTTGGTAGGCACGCCTCCCAGGCCTGCGCATGCGCGTTGAGCCTGGATGGCATGTTGAGTTGCTGCTCCTCGTGTTTCAGGTCGAAGGGGGTGACCTTTGACCCCTCTCGCGCTTTTTCGAGCAGGTTGGTCGGCCCAACAGAAGATATCGCGAGATCAGGCCGTCTCCAGCGAATCTCGCGTATCTTGCTGTGGTTCATAGTTCGACCGTGAGGTCTAGGTTTTATAAAAATGGGACTCGAGTCAAGAACCAGGGCAGTTTGTGCGTTGGTACTTTTATTTTTGTACATGTCTGAAACAGTGTCTGTTTTGTTTACATATACAGTAGGCAAGTCATGTTTGGTGCGCGCACACATGTCACCAGCTCCTCGTGGTTGTCTACGAGTAGAGACTGGGATTAGAAGGTTAGGTAGGTTCCCGTACCTTGTGGGCGGGCGAACCTGTAAAATTATCAGTTCGTCCTGGTTCATCAGGTCCGGAACTGGTTTCCATAGGAAGAGGCCGAAGCAGCACTCGGACGGTACTGCAAAGCCTCACAGTCCCCAGCGGGTCTCTTTCATGGGAGACCACGCATGTTTTTCGTTGGTGAACGAATTTTTTCCCTGGCAAACCCTCGCGGAGGGCATCCGCTTGTTTCCGTGCTTGTTCCAGCCTTGTCTGGACACGTTCCAGGGCTCTCCCGAAGAGTCCCGTCGACTCGATCGGGTGCTGTAGAAAGGTGGACCTCTGGTTTTCCGGGAGGTCCGACAGTGTTAGCCAAAGATGGCGCTGGGCGACAACTATTTCTGCCATTGCTTTGCCCTGGGAAATAGCTACTGTCCCCATCATGCTGAGCACGAGGTCAGAGGCACGGCGGGCCTCCTCTATGGCCTCGGTTGTGGCTTGCTCATCCTTTGTTACCTGGATATCCTGTAGTTTTTCCGCCAGGTAGGCCTGTACCATGCTCGACGTATTCATTGCGCGAGCCGCGAGGCCTTGGGCCTTGTAGCACTTCTCGAGTTGTTTCTCCGAAGCGCGACAGGCTTTGCTGGGCAGCGTCGGTTTCATCCCCACGGCTGTGGGGGCCAGGTGAGCCGCCAGAGACTCCTCTATTGGGGGTGCGCTGGCAAGGCCCAGAGCCTCCATTCCCGCGACATCCAAGAGTCGGGACAATGGCAGCATGATGGGAGCCCTGGGTTCCGCCCAGGAGCGTTTGAGTTCCGTTAGAAAGTCCGGAAAAATTGGCATTTTCTGCGACGTTGTCGGTTGCTTCGCGTAGAAGTAGTTTCCCGCCAGCCTCGTAGCCCGTTGGCGAGGCGTGGGGTCCGGCCACGTGACCTGCAGGGCGTCAGTGGCCCTATGACACAGGTCGAACAGGGCATGTACCGACAAGTCCGGTTCCGGAAGGTTCTGCGCCAGGTTCTGGGAGGAATGAACAATTCATCCCTTGTCACCGTATTCGGTGTCTATGTCGGACACTTCTGGCGTCAAGTCTTCGACAGCAAGTGAGGAGTCCGACGCGTTGTGTTCCCCGACCCGGCCATTGCACTCTACACTGCCCTCCAGGTCCACGTTTCCAGGCTCCGGTTCTGGAGCCTGTAGGTTAATGTGACGTGCGACCTTCATCGCCGCGGTCCTTGCCATAGACTTGGCCAGCGTGTCCGCGCGGCGTTTCCTCACTGTGACCGTCATTCGACAACACTGTGGGCAGGAGTCGAGGGATTCCAGCGCCTTCCTCGCGTGCAAGATCCCTAGGGAGACAGGACAGGCCTCGTGGCTGTCCGTCGCCGAGAGAGAGTAGCCGCAACCGCTGGGGCATTGGCGCGAGCGAGGACTCGTCGTCCTGGTTTTCTTCTTCTTTGTCCTCCTTTTTCCCTTCTCGGGAGCCATGTTCAAAGACGAGAAGAGTAGGAGTTGGTCCTAGTTTCCTTTTGTCCGAAGCCGTCTTCTCCGTCGTCTTGCTATCGCTAGTAGACTGCTAGTAGATTAGCAGAAGGTTGTGACGCAGTTAGCGTTGTCGAGCGAAGCTGCGGGAGAGAAGAAAAACTTTGTGGTAAGTAGAAAAATGCTGGACTAGCTTTCGCCAGCCCAGCAGTACGCAGGAAAATTGTCTCTGTACGTTCAGTGTAGGGAGCAAGCTCACCTCAATCAAGCGACGCGACAACAGAGAGGTCCCGCGATGTTCAGGTGTTTCAGCGAGGTGAAGGGCAAAAAAGAGAAAGATGGACGGGCGTCGGTCGCTTAAATGCACAGAGGGCAGAGCCTCTGGCGGGACGCTGACGCCCTTATCGTAAAGGTGTGAATGTATTCCTTCAGGTAATCGCGCGGGGGCGCAATTCCCATAGCAAGTATGTTGCACCGAGAGACCGAACTGAAAGGGAACTGAAAGTTATGCAACACAACTCATGTTCCCTGAAGGAAGGGGACGAGTTGCAATATATGACTATGGCAGTGCTTCTCAATTATTTTCTGTTAAGCCCCCCCACAGGAAGAAGAATCCGGTCCGCGCCCCCCTACTCTCCGCTACGACTATAAATACGGTGGCTGTAATAACCTCGCACATACCAAAAGAGGGTTAAAAAGAAAAAGGTTTATTATACGTCCACTGTAGTATAATTTGTATATAAAATTGTGATTCTCAATTCAAGTCCTCAGGCCTCCCTGCTCTGAATGTTTTAGATGTGCCTATTCCAGAACAGATGATCCACATGATTGCATGACCTCTTCTGCAGCCACCAAGTCCTGCAGAAGCAGGTGTGCAGAGGTAAAGTGGCATATGCAATAAGGCTAGTAAAAAGAATATACAGTATATATCAGCAGTAGTGTAGATATAAAAAGTAGTGTAAAAGTAGTGCAAATTGTCCTCATTACTCACAACTTCTTCTTGAACCTGCTCCCCCAGGTGGGACAGGTGCCTGGAAGAGGACCAGACTTAGCTTTTTTAGATTTTTCTACCTGGATTATTGAGCATGCATCAGGGAGTCTCTGGAAAAGTTCAGAGTTCAGTCACACACTTCTAATGGAGGTGATGTGATGGATTTCCCTGAAGAACACAAAGAGGTAAAAAAGAAAGAGTTAATAAGATTATAACTTTAAATTAAAAAATTATATAGATGATAATATTAATAAGACAACAATACCTCTTCTTGAACGTTTGTTATGAGGCGGTTAAATCGCTCAGTCATCATCCTCATCAGAGCTCCAGAGCTTGTTGACATCAGTTTTATTTTTTTCATAAAGTGATGAACTTTGTTACTTTCAGTTCTGGAGCGGAGCTTCAAAACAGTCTGAAGTGTTGACATGATGAATGTTGTGGCAGAGCTCACGAACTTTAAAGCCTGCACATCAACCCAGAGCTTTAAAAACTTCTACAGCTGCGACTGTGATCTGGACCGTTCTGATTTACCTCATGGAAGTTTAAATGCTGCTGTTAGCGGTGTTGCAACAAGCTGCTTTTCTTGCTTTTAGAAGAGACGTTCACATGAGGATGAAGTTGTTTCAAGTCCGTTAACAAGACGTGTTGAAAAAAAAGAACGTGTTGCAGCTGCAGATCTAATCTCGTTTGTTCTCTCGTGGCGGAGCGCTCCGCGCCTCTGCATGTCTGCACCAGTCTGTGTGAAACAACGTCCTGAAACAACAGCTTTGGACTTGCGCTCGTCTTTTTAAACAAGGAAGCCATAACTTTCCCAAACAAGACAACGCAGCGAGAAGCTAATGCTACGCGTGCTACAGATAATAGCGCCGTGCTGAAACACGACTAGGAATTTTAGTTCCGCGGCGCAATAAGAAAATTCAAAACTGGGTCACAAGAGCCCGGGCCCCCCCTGGCATCGCATTGCGCCCCCCCAGGGGGGCGCGCCCCACTATTTGAGAAACGCTGGACTATGGGAATTGCGCCGCCATGCAGTTCACCTGAAGTAATACAATCACACCTTTTCTAAAGGCAGGTGGGTGTCAGCTTCAGCAATGAGGCCCCGCCTTCTTTGCACAAAAGGGGCAGACGCCCCACCTATATCATCCAAGTGCACTTCACCGAGTTTGGGCATTGAAAGGGCAAACATGTTTTGTACCTCGTTCCCTTCCTTGAGGGAACATGAGTTATGGTGCATAACTTTCAGATCCCTTATCAGTCAGTCCACTCAGTGCAACATATGACTATAGGAACGTAATTCAATCACGCCCTGGAAATGCTTTGGAAATGCATGCTTGTGAGAACTTTATGCCTTAGACTACAGGCGTCAGCTGCTCTCTACTCTGTGGTAGAGAGAACAGCCTGAGTTACATCACATGCTGGCTGCGTCTCAATTCAGGGGCTGCGTCCTCATGAGGACCCAGCCTAGCTGGGCTGAGTAGGCCACGCACTCACAAGACCGGGTGGGCTGAGCGAAACTGCTGAAATGGGACGGTCTAGCCTTCAGGTTTGCCGGCCTTGAAGTGGGTGGGGCGTTCTCTTGAAGTGGGTGGGAAGTTCTTGTGTGCGCGCTTGGTGTGTGTGGAAAGAGAAGGGACGCCGCTAAAATATATTAGTTAGCTGAATACATGTATATATATTAGTGTTTCTGAGTTTACTGTTTGTTAAGAACTGATTACAAATCAGCTTATAAGGGGCGATCTGTTAAAACCCAGAGTGGACCTATGAAAAGCAAGTTGTCCAGTAGCTCAATTGGTTAATCAACTTGTGCTTGGTGCAGAGATACTTTTCTCGAAGCTGGTTCGAATCTCACTCGGTACGGTTAAAACTTATTTTACGTTTGTCTTTTATTGGATAAAAAAAATGAGGACTGAGATTAAAAGGAAGGTCCACTCTGGGTTTTAAAAGATTGCCCCTCAGAAAATCCTTGCTACGCACGTGTAAAATAATCTGATTTGTAATCAATTCTTCAAAAACAGTAAACTCAGAAACACTAATATACTGTATATTCAGCTAACACATTTTTTTTAGTCATTTCTGTAGTAAAATTTTAATGAGATATATTCGAGCTGAGGTTGTTTGAGATGACTAAATAAAGGTTGAATGAATATTCGCGCTGAGGTTGTTGTCAGAACGAGCTGATGACTCAACAACACGCAGCAGCCCCGACCCTGCACGCAGAAAGTCCCACCCCCCCGCGAAATCTCTGCTGGCGCTATGAATTCTGGGATAGCCTCCGTCTTGAAGGTTCCACGGATGCATCCTTCGATTTCGGCAGGAAGTAGGCCGCATTCCTCGGCCGCATGAGGAGGAGTCTTCGAATTGGGACAGTCCTCCGCGCGGGGCAATGACGTATGCGGCCGACAAATGTGCACTCATGAGGATGCAGCCCCTGAATTGAGACACAGCCGCTGTGACATCTAAACTGTAGTGTTTCACAAACATTTTTGATGATGCCCAGTTAGCAGCTGCAAATATTTCTGCTACTGGTACACCTCTGAATAAGGCCCAGGAAGTGGCTAGGCCTCGGGTTGAGTGAGCATGTACTCCAGAGGGCACCTGCTGACCTTTACTGCTGTACGCCCTCTTAATGGCCTCAGTCACCCAGTGTGAGAGACGCTGTTCCCTTTCAGTTGGTCTCTCGGTGCAACATACTTGCTATGGGAATTACGCCCCTGCGCGATTACCTGAAGGAATATACTCACGCCTTTACGGCTAGGGGCGTCACCGCCGCACCAGAGGCCCCGCCCTCTGGGTACTTAAGCGGCTTGCGCCCATCCATCTTTCTTTTTTTGCCCTTCACCTCGCTTAACACCTGAACTTCGTGGGACTTCTCTGTGGTCGCAGCGCTCGACTGAAGTGAGCTTGATCCCTACACTGAATGTACAAAGAAATTTTCTTGCATACTACTGGGCTGGCGAAGGCTGGTCTAGCTTTTTTCTACTCACCTTCAAAGTTTTCTTCTTTCCGCAGCTTTTTGCTCGACGGCGCTAACTGCGTCACAACCTCCTGCTAACCATTAGCAGGCTAACCAGAGAAAGCAATATGATGGAGAAGTTGGCTTCAAATGAAATGGGACGGCCGTGGCACAGTGGTAATGACAGTCGACCCCCGATCGGAAGGTTGGAGGTTCGAATCCCGCGTCCGCTCACCATGTGTCGTTGTGTCCCTGGGCAAGACACTTAACCCTGAGTTGCTCCCGGTAGGTCTGGATAGCGCCTTGCAAGGCAGGCTACCAATAACTGTGTATGAAT
Source organism: Garcialebias charrua (assembly GCA_038048925.1). Classification (NCBI taxonomy): domain Eukaryota; kingdom Metazoa; phylum Chordata; class Actinopteri; order Cyprinodontiformes; family Rivulidae; genus Garcialebias; species Garcialebias charrua. The sequence continues at coordinate 9,642 of JBBPBX010040130.1, read as the reverse complement.
GTGTGTATGAATGGGTGGATTGCTGGTATTGTAAAGCGCTTTGGGGCTCCTCGCAGGGGGCTGGAAAGCGCTATATAAATAAGCTCCATTTATCATTTACCAAAAGAAAACTAGGAACAACTTTGACGCTTCTCGTCGGACATGGCTCCCGAGAAGGGAAAACGGAGGACAAGGAGGAGGAAAACCAAGACGACGAGTCCACGCTCGCACCCATGCCCCAGCGGATGCGGCTACTCCCTCTTGGCGATGGACACCCACGAGGCCTGTCCTGTCTGCCTAGGGATTCTGCACGCAAGAAGAGCACTGGAATTCCCCGACTGCTCTCACTACCGTCGAATGTCGGCAGTAGTGAGGAAACGACGGGCTGGCGCGTTGGCTAAATCCATGGATAGAAACAAGGCGCTGAAAGTCGCACGTCGCACTAAAGTGCTCCCTCCTGAATTGGAGCCCGACAACGTGGACCTGGAATGCAACGGCCGAGTCAGAGAGGACAACATGTCGGACTCCTCAGTTGTCGCTGAGGACTCAACGCCTGAATTGTCCGATCAAGACGCTGACTATGGTCACAAAGGGGAAACTGTTGATTCCTCCTAGAACCTGGCGCAAATCTTACCGGAACCGGACTTGTCGGTACCTGCTTTGTTCGACCTATGCCACAGGGTGGCAGATGCCCTGCAAGTCACGTGGCCAGACCCTACGCCTCGGCAACAGGCTGCGAGGCTAGCGGGAAGCTACTTATACGCGAAACAATGGACAACGTCACAGAAAATGCCCATTTTTCCGGACTTCCTCATGGAGTTCAAACGCTCTTGGGCGGAACCCGGAGCTTCCATCATGCTACCATTATCCCGACTCCTTGACGTCGCGGGAATGATGACAGCAGGCCTCGCCAACGCACCCCCAATATATAGGAGACTCTGGCGGCTCACTTGGCCCCCACAGTCACGAGGACGAAACTCACGCTACCCAGCAGGGCTTGTCGCGCTTCAGAGAAACAACTCGAGAAGTGTTACAAGGCTCAGGGCCTCGTAGCTCGCGCAATGAACGCATCGACCATGATATAGGCATACCTGGCGGAAAAACTCCAACATATCCAGGTGACAAAAGACGAGCAAGACGCGATGGAAGCCATGGAGGAGGCCCGCCCTGCCTCGGACCTCGTGCTCCGTATGATAGGGACAATAGCCATTTCCCAAGGCAAGGCAATGGCGGAAATAGTTGGCGCCCAGCGCCATGTTTGGCTAACTCTGTCGGACCTCCCAGAAAACCAGAGGTCCACTTTTCTCCAGCACCCCGTTTAGTCGACGGGACTCATCGGGGGAGCATTTGAACTCGTCCAGGCCAGGCTGGAACAAAGACGCATAAGCGGAAGCCCTCCGCGAGGGGTTGCCGATGAAAAGCTTTGCACCTCCAAAGGAAGACACGCGTGGCCCACCACGGAAGAGACCCGTTGGTGGTGGCGAAACCTTCCAATACCAGCCAAGGACCTCTTCAGTGACCCAATGTGGAAAACAGAATCGAACCTGATGTAACAGGACGATCTGACAATTTTACAGGTTTGCCCGCCCACGTGATACAGGAACCTGACCTCTTGAGCCCAGTCTCCCCTTGTAAAAGACTACGAGGAGTGAGTAATATGTGTGCGCGCACCAAACATGACTCAAATTTTGCATGTGTAAACAAAACAAACACTGTTTCAGACATGTACAAAAATAAAAGTACCAAAGCACAGACTGCCCTGGTTCTTGACTCGAGTCCCATTTTTAAAAACAAACCATATGGTCAAACTATGAACCACAGCAAGATACACAAGCCCTGCCAAGGACGGTCAGATCTCGCGATATCTTCTGTCTGGCCGACCAGCCTTCTCAGAGGATTGCAAGGGGGGTCAAAGGTCAAACCTTTGGCGCTAAAACACGACAAGCAGCAATTCAACATGCCCTCCAGGCTCAGCGTGCACACGCAGGCCTGGAAGGCGTGTTTGCCAAATGAGTGGGTCATGACAACAATACGTCATGGGCTCAAGTTGTAGTTCTCAAAGAAACCGCCCCCCCTTCATAGGGGTGCTACAATCTAAAATTAACCCTAAACGTGCACACGTACTGAGGGAGGAAGTCTCAACAATGCTACAAAAGGGAGTGATTAGCTTGGTCTCAGGACGTAAGCTACGCTCTGGCCACTAGAGTAAATACTTCCAGGTGCCCACAAAGGATCATTCCTTGAGACCGATTCTGGATCTCAGGACTCTCAACAAGAGGATTAAAACATTCAAGTTAAAGATGCGTACACTGTGGAAAGTCCTCCAGTCTGTGAGACCTGGATACTACGTGTGTACAATGGATTTAAAAGATGCCTATTTCCATATAGGTGTATGGAGGAAACACAGGAAGTTTCTCCGCTTTACCTTCGAAGGTTACGCTTATGAATTTAAAGCCTTACCCTTTGGTTTAAATACTGCTCCGCATACATTTTCTAAATGTCTGGATGCAGCCCTGACCCCTCTTAGGAATCAAGGACTTAGGGTCATGAATTAACTTGATGACTTGCTGATTCTGGCTGAAAGCAGAAAGCAGGCCCAGTCACACTCCTATAGGATGATTCTTCATCTGGAGTATCTTGGTTTTGTAATAAACCTACAAAAAAGCGATTTGACTCCATCGCAGGTTACCATATTTTTTGGGAGTACAGATCGACACCGTCCAGTACAGAGCATGGCTCTCAAAGGAACGAGTTTCCTCAATTTGCCGTTGCCTGGAAAGGTTTAAACTGGACCAACGGGTCCCTATAAAAACCTGCCAATGCCTCTTAGGCCTCTTGGTGGCAGCCATTCCCTGTGTGCCACACGCATTACTGAAAATGCGGCCCATACAAGTATGGCTGAATCAACAAATACAACCCGACCTGCCTAATCAGGCAGAGAAGGTTAGGATAGACCCAGAGTGCGTGGAGGCCCTGGAACCCTGGAGGGACTTGTCCGTTTTCACGGAAGGGGTCTGAATTAAGAGTTTAAAGGGGACCACACATACAAAATTCACTTTTTAATGTTTTTTTACTGAACTTTGGGTATGTACTTCATAAAAAAAACAGTCCTAGTGCTAAAAAAATGCACCCAGTGGTTTATTTACTCTAAGTATATTTATTTATCTTCGATAGAAACACTCCGATTGCACTTCCTGCGGTTTGTGATGTCACAAACCGTAGCCACAACCCACACCAAACCTGAGTCCAGCCCCTCAACTAGCAACCCCTGGTGCGGCACCACTGATCGATATATTTTCAGATTAGCAACTTATTTATTTTAATAATACCTTTCACTTCATCAAAATCTAATCAAAACTCCAGCGTTCTAAAAGTAGGTGGTTGTATGTATTTCTTATACGATGAAGGACTGCTGTTGTTCAACTGAGCCGGTAGGTCAGTGAGTAAAACAACTGGTGTCGCACCCAAAGGACTGGGGTTCGCGTCCCGGCCATGGCATCTTTTTTTTTTTTTTTCTTTCGGAGAGATCGGGCTGCAGTTAGCTGCTGGCTTTTGAGGACAGTGTGGGTCCGGTCCGGTCAGAGGTTAGGTTGCCTCATACGGATAAATTAACTGGAAACACTCTGTGAAGTTTGCGTTTGTCTGGATTGGATGTGCAACCGTGGACCAAAGCGCCGCATGCAACTAGCAGGAGCTACGCGGGCTGTTTGTTACCGAAGGAGGAGGAAGAGCTCGGATTCGGGAGGGCATGATAATAGGAGCAGCTAATGGCGGCGCACACAAACAGCTTTCAGTAAGTTATCTTTTAAGCTAGCACTAACAGTAAGTAAAACGAGTAATAAAAAAAGGCTAATTTTAAAACAACAACAGATTTGAGATACTGGCAGTTACAGAGGGCGGAGACAGAGTTTTGACGGGCGTGGACTTCAGAGCTCATTATCATAAACAGCTCGTTTAGAACGGAAGTTAGAAATGGCAGAATTAAAAAGGGTATAATTTATTATCTAAGAATTATTTTTTGTATTAAATTGAATGAACGGGGTCTGGATAGCACACAGACATATACCATAAAAATTTAAAAAACCAATATGTGGTCCCCTTTAAATATTAATGTTTTTCTGACTAAATGTTTATCAATTTTTATGTTAAGAGTTAATGTTTTTTGCAACATACACGATCCCTGGAGAAAACATTTTAGTTTAGTGTCTGAATGATATTATGTGTTCATTAAACTGGCCTTGAAGTGGGGGGTTTGTGCAGTTTTGCTTCAGAGGCCCGGGGTTTCTTTGAAGTACAGGGCCCTTTACTTCTCAGGAACAGCCAGCCTTTGATGAATGGTTGCATATCACCCTTCTACTTCAAGCCTACAGTTCTTCTGAAAAGGGAGTGAAGTTGTTGTGCTATGAGTTGTAGTTTCAGTTGAGGGTAAACTGACCCAGGTGCCTAGCACCACTCTGAAAAACAAGTTTGAGTGAAGTCATCACACGCACCCCACAAGGTATAAAACGGTTACAACACACTTAGAGTTTTTGAGAGTCTGCCGCGGTCCTGATCAGATGCTCGGCTACGTTGATGTATATTCCCGCCAAACTGTGAAGGCTCTCCCAGTTTGTGTCAAGTTTGTGTCCTATCCCTGATGGGACAGACAGGACGTGCAGAGGACGACGGGGAGGAAAGCGCCTGAGGGTGGTGGCGTGTGTCTGATGGGTCATCGCTTCATCGGTGCAACACAGCTGGGTGTTTGAAACACCTGAGGATGGGTGTTCATGTGCATCTGTGTCAAAGTGTTGCTGGTGATGACCACGCCTCTTCGACGCAAAGACATGTCCTAAAAGGAGGACAGTTGGGGTCTTTGCCACAAGATGAACCGTGTTGAGTGAACAGGATGACTTCAAAATGTCCTGTAAATCAGTCCTGCTGATGACAAATGTGAGCAGAAGGTGTCCAACGAATGTGACATTCCAGTGCGTCGGCCTTATTGCAACTTTAAGGTCTACCTAGCAAGAAGATATGAATTAAAAGACGGCTAAAAGAAGTGCTTGCCAATCTTTCACGTGCTTCGAATAAAACTACTGTACATGTAAAATTGCAGATGTTACATGTAACAATGTTTAGTGTTAGCTGTTCCAGAGGGTGGAGCCACAAGATCCATCGTGAAGTGACGAGTTTGGGAACATTTTTTATTGTTCTTTTGAGTTTTTATTTTATTTTGTTTTACCTGAAGTGATGAAATATATGAGATGATGAAATGTGATTTGTTTTTGAGACTGTCTGATGACCAAATAAATCTCACCTATGACATGAAGATGTGTGGACAGCTTATAAAGGAGCTGCAAACAGGTCAATGTTTTAACCAGAGACAGAGTGTTGTGTGACTGGACAGTAAATAGTATGAATGTGTTGTACACTCAGCGTTGGAGCGGCAAGACTTATTGATTAACTAATTACTGTTTGTTCTCTCCTTTAACCCCTTTTGATGCGCAATGAACAGGTCCAAGGTGCCAGAACAAATACATTGAGTTTCATAAGTCTGCCTATCCAATTTCAGGGTGTTCACATGTATTGACCAGGAAAAGGTTTTACAAGGGGTTAACCTTATAGAGTGAGAATATGCAATGCCCCTCCTTTACTTTTTTAATGCTTTGTTTTGTAGGAAGGATCATATAATTAATTAGATTAGTTTATAACACTGCCTTAGGATAAGGCGGGATATTGTTATTTGGTTAATGGGAACAGACTATAAGTAAAGAGGACTATGTCCATTTTTGGATTTGGTGTGTAGCTTTACAAGGTTGGATATATACATGCCTTATTAGGTGACGGGATAAAAAAAATCAGAATTAGTCAGAAAATCAGAGGGTGGGATGAATTAAGAGTTTAAATATTAATGTTTTTCTGACTAAATGTTTATCAATTTTTATTTCAAAAGTTAATGCTTTTTCCAACACACACGATCCCTGGAGAAAACATTTTAGTTTAGTGTCTGAATGATATTATGTGTTCATTAAACTGGCCTTGAAGTGGGAGGTTTGTGCAGTTTTGCTTCGGAGGCCTGGGGTTTCTTTGAAGTACAGGGCCCGGAACTTCTCAGGAACAGCCAGCCTTTGATGAATGGTTGCATATCACCCTTCTACTTCAAGCCTACAGTTCTTCTGAAAAGGGAGTGAAGTTGTTGTGCTATGAGTTGTAGTTTCAGTTGAGGGCAAACTGACCCAGGTGCCTAGCACCACTCTGAAAAACAAGTTTGACGCATCCCACAAGGTATAAAACGGTTACAGTGCACTTAGAGTTTTTGAGAGTCTGCCACAGTCCTGATCAGATGCTCGGCTCCGTTGATGTATATTCCCGCCAAACTGTGAAGGCTCTCCCAGTTTGTGTCAAGGTGAGGGATTCTTGTAACATCAATGCCTAAGTGTGTGTAAGTTTTACTGTAGCGATATTAAACAGACACTTTGATCTTAGCAGGAAAACTGTTTGTGTGTTTGAACATGTATGTTTACTTTTTTCCTTTTCCTGTCACATACTTCTTTAATAAATGACAGATCATTATTTTCAATTAAGTCTATGGTGTGAGTTTTTTCCTAAACAATGTGTGCCTATCCTTCACGAGCCTGAAATAATGATTTAAAATATGATAAAATATTAAACATTTGGGTTGATTTGAAATATTATAAAACAGGGTCTCATTGGGAAGGGTGTCATCTCGTGTGGTCATAACGACGGACGCTTCAAAAAGTGGATAGGGGACGATCTGTAGAAACCAGAATGCCCGTGGCCTTTGGAATGAACAGGAAGCAAGATTACATATCAACTTCCTGGAGTTGTTGGTCATATTCCTGTCACTAAAATATTTCTTCAATAAAGGTCTGATTGCTGGACAACACATCTTGGTGAAATCAGATAACAGGACCACAGTGTCCTTCATCAACAGGGAGGGAGGGACAATGTCCCAGGCCCTCCTAGGACTGCACAGAGGATGCTCACATGGTGTGCTCCAAGAATATTGTCACATAGGTCAACTCATGTCCCTGGTGAGAACTAAATTATGGGGTGGGCGCCCTTTCAAGAGGGCCTCTTTTGGCATCAGAATGGAGCCTGAATCCACGGATTGTGGAACAGGTCTGGTCACGATTTGGGAAAGCTTCTGTGGGCCTGTTTACCTGCAGGGCTAGCTCACACTGTGACCTCTACTTTTCCTTGAGGGAAGTAGATGCTGCGTTGGGTATGGATGCTCTGGCACGTGATTGACCTACAGGGGTGCTCTACTATGCCTTGCCACCTGTCCCTCTTATTGGGGTGACATTGGAACGGGTACATCAGGGAGCTCTCTCCTTGATTCTCATAGCCTCAAGGTGGCCACAGAAGACGTGGTTCCCGGAGCTGATTTCAATGCTATCTAGGATACCATGGCAATTGCCTTCTCACAGGGACCTATTGACTCAGGCGCATGGGCAGCTTCTACACCCACGTCCTAAGTTGTGGCAACTTTCAGCCTGGCCTCTGAAGGGATCTGGCTGAGAGCCTAAGGCTTTGGTTGCTTTGTCCCAAAACAAAGAACAAAGTTAACAAGGACCTGAGAGGTTACCCTGCACTTGGCTTGGGTTTTCTACCTCTACATCTGCCACCCAATTTCTTGTGACATGGTGGGTCCAATTTTTCCTCCTGTTTCTCAGGATGTTCCATTGGGAAAAGGGGATAAGTATTCACACTGATGGAGCACACTTAAGCTGTCTCTAGTTGGTGTATGCATATATATGCCTAGTGGAAACATCACGTTGGTGTTTCTTGCATTTGGCATTTTTTCCTCTTAGCATGTGCTTTCTGCATTCCCTGCAGAAAGTAGCTGGGAGATGCCTGTCCTTTAGGATGGAGGTTCTCACTTGTACTTTGCTGAGCATTTCAAGGGCGTGAATGGATTACGTTCCCATAGCAAGTATGTTGCACCGAGAGACCAACTGAAAGGGAACTGAAAGTTATGCACCATAACTCATGTTCCCTGAAGGAAGGGAACGAGGTGCAACATATCTGGCCCTTCTCAATGCTGAAAGCTCGGTGAAGTGCAATTTTGGAGAAAGATGGAGGGGCGCAAGCCGCTTAAGTACCCAGAGGGCGGGGCCTCTGGCGTGGTGACGCCCCTAGCCGTAAAGGCGTGAGTGTATTCCCTCAGGTAATTGCACGGGGGCGCAATTCCCATATCAAGTATGTTGTACCTCGTTACATTCCTTCAGGGAACATGAGTTATGGTGCATAACTTTCAGTTTTGACAGGGCCTGTCTGCAACAGGAGTAGCAAAACACACAAACAATTGGTTTGTTTTTTGCAAGCAGTTAGTTCTTTCCATGTAGGCACTCAGATCCCTAACAGGGCAGAGCGCGTTCAGCCGCCTCTGTTCTTCAGTTAGAACAGGGGGAGGAGGAAAGTTTGACAGCTCAAAGTCCAGACTTCTTGGATTTAAAGTTGGTACTTTTGGCACATATGCAGGGTTTGGACGCAGGGTGACCTTTGACCTGTCTGGGGCAAACCTGGTACACATTGGGTGTACAGATAATGCGTGGAGGTTACCCATGCGTTTTGCTGAGCACAGAGCTAAGAGCAATGCAGTTTTATATGATCCAAGATGGCGCCTATTGTCAAGGCTTGCTATCTAATGCCTCTTATCCACAGGTCTGGTTCCTGTAAGGTCCCATTGTGGCTAGTTTGGGCCAGTTCCTATGGGACCGGTTTATTTCTGTACCCACTGCACGCTTAGGACCCCTTTAGTGGGCGTGAAGTTCTCCTGCAGTGGGCGGGTAATTCTCCTGCAGTGGGTGGATCATTAATATCAACGCTTCTAACCAGCTGGTGGCGCTAGTGATACATTAAGCTCTTTATTAACCACTAACACACACATTAGAAGAAGAGCTGGAAAAGAACACACAACCAAAGTGGATGAGCTTGTTTCTTTTTTGAACATTCTGCTTTGTCTGTGGCTTTTTCAGCCACAGACAAATGTTCATATACAGTATATATATATATATATATATATATATATATATATATATATATATATATATATATATATATCACATATATGTATATATATTGTATATACATACATGTGTACACATACAAACATATGCGTATATATATATATATATACATATATATATACTATATATATATACATATATATTTATATATACACACATTGATGATGGTGGAGTACACTACTTTGGACAAAACTGAAAGTGGCATGCATCCTAAAAAATCTGCGCCGCTCCATTGTCCCAGTTGATCAACAAGTGTGTTCCAAACTAAAACATTTGTAATATAAACTTAACAATATGTAATCAATCAATTCCAATCAAAATATCAAAGCAACTTTATTTAAATACTGTAAATGTTACATGTCAATAAAATTGTAACAGTTTAAAAAAATGAAAGATTGGTGTTATTTGTAGAAACAGAAAAACATATTACTAAATCTGCAGTTATGTATGAAATATGAACTTAAAATATCATCACTGGAATCTTAACCTGTTGTTCCAAAACATGTAACAATAATTAAAAGTAAAATTTGGCCAATAGCTCAGGTAAAAATGCTGACCTGTAGAACATTTCTACATTTTTCACCTGTAAAGAACTCACAATCCTCTGTGAATAAAGTCATCTGACCCAGAACTA
>JBBPBX010040129.1:14071-29528 GCA_038048925.1 Garcialebias charrua | reverse complement strand
ATCCATCCATCTTCTTCCGCTTATCCGGGGTCGGGTCGCGGGGGTAGCAGCCTAAGTAGGGAGGCCCAGACTTCCCTCTCCCCAGCCACTTGGAGCAGCTCCTCTGGGGGAATCCCAAGGCGTTCCCAGGCCAGCCGAGAAACATAGTCCCTCCAGCGCGTCCTGGGTCTTCCTCTGGGTCTCCTCCCGGTGGGACATGCCCGGAACACCTCACCAGGGAGGCGTCCAGGAGGCATCCTAACCAGATGCCCGAGCCACCTCAACTGGCTCCTCTCGATGTGGAGAAGCAGCGGCTCTACTCCGAGTCCCTCCCGGATGACTGAGCTTCTCACCCTATCTCTAAGGGAGAGTCCAGCCACCCTGCGGAGAAAACTCATTTCAGCCGCTTGTATCCGAGATCTTGTTCTTTCGGTCATAACCCAAAGCTCATGACCATAGATGAGGGTGGGAACGTAGATCGATCGGTAAATTGAGAGCTTTGCCTTTTGACTCAGCTCTCTCTTCACCACGACAGACCGGTACAGCGCCCGCTTCACTGCGGACGCTGCACCTATCCGCCTATCGATCTCACGCTCCAGTTTTCCCTCATTCGTGAACAAGATCCCGAGATACTTAAACTCCTCCACTTGGGGCAGGACCTCCTCCCCGACCCGGAGAGGGCATGCTACCCTTTTCCGGCTCAAGACCATGGCCTCGGATTTGGAGGAACTGATCCTCATCCCGGCCGCATCACACTCGGCTGCAAACCGCTCCAGTGAAAGTTGTAAATCACGAACTGATGAAGCCAGTAGGACCACATCATCTGCAAAAAACAGAGAAGCGATTCTAAGGTCACCAAAACGGATCCTCTCAACACCTTGGCTGCGCCTAGAAATTCTGTCCATAAAAGTTATGAACAGAATCGGTGACAAAGGGCAACCTTGGCGGAGTCCAACTCTCACCGGAAACGAGCCTGACTTACTGCCGGCAATGCGGACCAAGCTCTGACACCGGTCGTACAGGGACCTAACAGCCCTTATCAAAGGGCCTGGTACCCCATACTCCCGGAGTACCCCCCACAGAACCCCCCGAGGGACGCGGTCGAATGCCTTCTCCAAGTCCACAAAGCACATGTAAACTGGTTGGGCAAACTCCCACGCACCCTCCAGGACCCTGCTGAGGGTGTAGAGCTGGTCCAGTGTTCCACGACCAGGACGAAAACCACACTGCTCCTCCTGAATCCGAGGTTCGACTATCCGACGGACCCTCCTCTCCAGAACCCCTGAATAGACCTTACCAGGGAGGCTTAAGAGTGTGATCCCCCTATAGTTGGAACACACCCTACGGTCCCCCTTTTTGAATAGGGGAACCACCACCCCAGTCTGCCAATCCAAGGGAACTGCCCCCGATGTCCACGCGATATTGCAGAGTTGCGTAAGCCAACACAACCCTACAACATCCAGAGCCCTAAGGAACTCCGGGCGAATCTCATCCACCCCCGGAGCCTTGCCACCGCGGAGCTTTTTAACCACCTCGGCGACCTCAGCACCAGAGATCGGAGAACCCGACCCAAAGTCCCCAGGCTCCGCTTCCTCAGTGGAAGACGTGCCAGTAGGATTGAGGAGGTCTTCGAAGTATTCCGCCCACCGACTCACAACATCCCGAGTTGAGGTCAGCAGCACGCCACCCCCACCATAAATGGTGTTGGTCGCGTACCTCTTTCCCCCCCTGAGACGCCGGATGGTGGACCAGAATCGCCTCGAAGCCGTACGGAAGTCATTCTCCATGGCCTCTCCGAACTCCTCCCACGCCCGAGTTTTTGCCTCAGCAACCACCCGAGCCGCATGCCGCTTGGACTGCCGGTACCTATCAGCTGCTTCCGGGGTCCCACAAGCCAAAAAGGCCCAATAGGACTCCTTCTTCAGCCTGACAGCATCCCTCACTGCCGGTGTCCACCACCGGGTTCGAGGGTTGCCACCACGACAGGCACCAACAACCTTGCGGCCACAGCTCCGATAAGCTGCCTCGACAATAGAGGCGCGGAACACGGCCCACTCGGACTCCATGTCCCCCGCCTCCCTCGGAACGTGTTCAAAGCTCTCCCGGAGGTGGGAGTTAAAGCTCCGTCTTACGGGAGACTCTGCCAGACGTTCCCAGCAGACCCTCACAATACGTTTGGGTCTGCCAGGTCTGACCGGCATCCTCCCCCACCATCGGAGCCAACTCACCACCAGGTAGTGGTCAGTTGACAGCTCCGCCCCTCTCTTCACCCGAGTGTCCAAGACATGCGGCCGCAGATCAGATGAGACGACAACAAAGTCGATCATCGAACTGCGACCTAGGGTGTCCTGGTGCCAAGAGCACATATGGACACCCTTATGCTTAAACATGGTGTTCGTTATGGACAATCCATGACGAGCACAGAAGTCCAATAACAGAACACCACTCTGGTTCAGATCAGGGGGGCCGTTCCTCCCAACCACACCCCTCCAGGTCTCACTGTCATTGCCCACGTGAGCGTTGAAGTCCCCCAGTAGAACAAGGGAGTCCCCAGGAGGCGCACTCTCCAATACCCCCTCCAAGGACTCCAAAAAGGGTGGGTAGTCTGAGCTGCCGTTTGGTGCATAGGCACAAACAACAGTCAGAGCCCGTCCCCCCACACGTAGGCGAAGGGAGGCTACCCTCTCGTTCACCGGGGTGAACCCCAAGGAAAAAAGGGTGGGTAGTCTGAGCTGCCGTTTGGTGCATAGGCACAAACAACAGTCAGAGCCCGTCCCCCCACACGTAGGCGAAGGGAGGCTACCCTCTCGTTCACCGGGGTGAACCCCAACGTACAGGCACCAAGATGGGGGGCAACCAGTATGCCCACTCCTGCTCGGCGCCTCTCACCAGGGGCAACTCCAGAGTGGAAGAGTGTCCAACCCCTCTCAAGGAAACTGGTTCCAGAGCCAGAGCCATGCGTTGAGGTGAGTCCGACTATTTCTAGTCGGAACCTCTCAACCTCACACACTAGCTCAGGCTCCTTCCCCACCAGAGAGGTGACATTCCATGTCCCAATGGCCAGCTTCTGTAGCCGAGGATCAGACCGCCAGGGTCCCCGCCCTCGGCCACCACCCATCTCACATTGCACCCGACCCCTTTGGCCCCTCCCACAGGTGGTGAGCCCATGGGAAGGGGGATAAATAAATCAACTAATCTAATCGGAACACCCCAGGCAACCTTGAACAAGGCTGACTACAAATCTCTCCTGGAGTTTGAGCAACTGGAAAGAACCACTGTCCCCCCCCCCCCGAGAGCTCTCTGTGTGCTTTCAGATAAAAGCCGGCTGAGTCCATCTGTAGAACTGTGCTCTATCTGGACGGTGTACACAGACTTTATCTCACTGCTTTGCCACCAAAATGCAACATGTGATTTGTCTTATCTGTGCTTGGCTGGTAGAGTTTTTTGACTGTATCATAGAATGTCCTGTAAGACAAAATGTGATAGAATCTTTTTTGAATACCACTGATTACCCTATGTAACCTTCCTTTTTTTCCATATCTGATTGTTGCGGCGCAGTTTAATTATTGCTGCGGATGTTGTGCACACGTCCCCTCTCAAGGACGGTGTGTACGTCAATTGCACTGTTTTGTGCTTCGGTGCAATGACAATGCCAATAAAGATATATTCTATTCTTTTCTATTCTATTGTCACCCATCAAGCACATTATTTCACCAATTGAAGTTGTTAAAGTTCCATGACTTGGTGGATTATAATATCTTGTCAGTTATGTATAGAGCTCATAAAAATGAACTACCGTGAAACATCCAAATACTTTTTGTTAAACGTCAAAGCTGTTATAATCTTAAGGGAACAGATATTTTTGTTAAACCGAAATACAGAACCAGTTCGAGGGGTCGGTCAACCTCCATTCAGGGAATTGGTTTGTGGAACGATTTGGATACTGTAATTAAAAATGCAAAATCCTTGTCTACATTCAAGAATATGATCAAAACCAAATTACAGGTGGTCCCCGACTTACGACGGCCTCGACTTACGACGTTCCGGACTTACAAACGTGCTTACGGACAGTACTGTTGTACAGTAAATACAGCACTGGTATGTGTTTTTAGATGAAAGTGTGTTAGCTAACCGTTTGTAAATAAAGTTCTGTGCATGTTTATGAACCAGTATGTACGCTTGTTCAGTCTCAAGTTGATAAACGGGTGTGCGGAGCAGCGTTATCATAAATTTTCCGACTTACGACCAAAAATCCGGACTTACGAACGCCACGTGCAAGGCGTTCCGACTTACGAATTTTCGAGTTACGTCCGGTGCGTAGGAACGGAATTTGTTCGTAAGTCGGGGACTACCTGTATATATAAGGTATATATAAAACTATAGGCTCTGTGAATCACCTGGTAATTACTGATTTTTTTTAATGTCTTTGTTCCACATTTATCTTGTCAGCTGTTAATGATATAATACATTTAAAGCACTGACAGGTTTTATTTGATTTAAAGAGACACTTTCTCCTGCTGGCAAACACATTTTCCTCTCTTTATGAGGGGAACTCCTCTCTGGCCCGCTCATCATCATAACTTCTAGTCAGGTCGTCACCTGGCTCACTGTGCCCAAACATTCTGTGGATTGTTTTACAGTAGAAATGTGCTTTTCAAATGACAACTTTCACCAGTGTTTAAACACAATGTTGCATATGGGGACGCCGCTTTCACACAATATTTCAGAAAATTGACTTGCACCAATTCTAGCAGCAACATTAATTTAAAAAATGGGATTTTCCTGCTCAGAACATGCTTTTATCCTGCAGCGTTTGACGCCAGAAAGTGAAACTGGGTGAAAATGTTGTCAAGTTTGTGGAAAAGTTGCAGTGATTACGGTAGTTAGAACTGCCAGACTAAGTAAATTTTGCAAACCCAACATCGCAGCTTCCTTGAGCGACTGGTAACCCCTTAGAGGGAGGACTTACGCATCACACAGTCTTACACTCTTCACTCCCATCCTTGTTATTCATATTCTGTCAGCAGGACCCCAAAAAAAACCTTCATGTAACGCAACAGCATGATGTCTAACTGTTTAACTTTAAAAAAACAGGATGTCTTACCTCTCTCCATTATAGAAACCTCCAATCACGACAGTGTTCCACAGGGGATTCATCTTGCTGCGACGGTTGTACATCACTCTGGTGAGCCAGGAGTGGATAGCCTTCGGTGTGTAACTGTGGCCGTCACCAAGCAGCTGTTCATCGATCCTAACAGGAAAACAATAATGTTTATAGAAACACATTATGCAGAGCCAGCAGGCTGTGCTTCTGATCAGCAGCTTACACCATCTGTTCGATGACCTGTTTCAGGTACTGGTAGTCAGCGTAGTCGCCTGAAGCCCCCAGGATCGTGTTGTCGTTTACCTGCAGCACAAATGCAGATTAAACAGGTTTTCACTTTACGTTTCTTTTTATCATTTCAACTTGTGTTTTAGTTCGCTGTGGACATCACCTTCATGAGACGAGAAACGTTTCTGAACCGAGCCAGAGAGCCGTATGAGCCCAACATGTCGGCCGCAATGATAACGCCGCCATTAAACTTTATACCAAGCACCGATGTTCCGGTCACCATCGGGTTACTGTGGAAAGAAAGAAGCAATATCGCTCAGTCATTATTCATATTTAAAAATATATAATAATAATAACAAGACTGAACAAAAAAAAATTGTTTAAAAACTAAAATATTTGCACAGATGAACTGAATCCATCAGAACTTTACAGGTTAATTCAGTCACATTAGGACTAAAACCTTTTCAATGAGTTATACACATTAAAAATTTAACGTGATCATAAAACAAAATATCAAATTTCACATGTTACAGACCTTTCCAATAGTGACTGATGTTGAGAATATAGAGGGTTTAATTAACCTTAAATAAAATTTAAAAGCCAGAAACTTTACAAAAAATATTATTATTTCCCAATTAATACCTATTGTTTCAAGCTGACTAAACATAAACACTGTGTAATCTGAACAGATTTAATTTAACAGTCAGTGACCAATAGAAATGTTATGGTTTATTATTTCTGTGTTATTTGCTTGTTTTAGCTACTATTGAATGGCACGACTTAAAACCTAACCTTTTAATAAATAAAAAATGTAGATATAAAATCAGAAAGAGCCTCATAATTAAACATAAGAGGGGAAACCACAGAAAAAAAAATCCCAGAAAAGCTTTTCCGTCTGAAGTTTTCCAGCTTAATTTTTTAAATAGAAATCAATACATTTATTGAACTAAAAAATACGATAAGGTAATTCCACATATCCAGGTTAGGTAAAACAATGTGAAATATTAACGGAGGATTTTCTTTTAATTTAGAAACAAAAAGGAAGTTAAGCTAACGTGGCTAACACGGTGTAACAAGTCAACAAAACAGAATAAAAATCACGACTTGTATTATAAATAAAACTACATTAATATATATATAAATTAAATCAGTCATCCTGACTCGGGTGATTATAAAATATTAAATTAGGTATAATCGGAGTGGTTAACATCAGGAGTGGTAACATCAGTTAGCATGTTTCTCCATGATGATACAGCACTGCAGAGGAGCTAAAACCGAAACCAACACCGCTGTTTGTGTTTAAAATAATGTACACAGGTTCGGTTCACTCACAGCGTGTGTCGAACCGGCCCACATGATGTACTCAATCCGCTGGTACTGTTGCCGGGAAAAGAATAAAACTGTCCGGGTTTTGGTCCGTTCTCCCAGAAACTTAGCTTGAGACCGCTGGACTCCATTTTGGATATGACGGAAGTGACGTCACACAATGTTAAAAAAACTTTATTGAAAATGAAACCTAACAGAAAATCGATGCATTCTTTTTAACGAAACGAAGTTCTGAAAAAATAAACACACAAAGTGTGGGTTCTACGATATTTATCAAAATAAATTAGGTTAAAAAAAATTAATAAAATGTGAAAAAATGGATCGAGACGTGAATAAATATATTTAAATGTAATAATTTCCAATTTCTTTTGCAAGAAAATATTGCAAACTTATGTACTGTACATTGAAGTAATGTACGGTCAAATTTATTTGAGTAAATGTTCAAAAAGTCCTGGCTCGTGTAAAAATGTGCTCTTACATTTACATAAAGACAGATTAATTTTCCTGTTGCTTCTTTAAAAAAAAATGAAGAAAAAAAACACCCAGTATAGGCTATATATTTTTGATAATTACAAATAATGGGCTGAATAAAACATGTGAAAATTTGAAACTGATTTTAGCATTTTAAGCCAGTTTATGCTAAATGCTACATATCGATTAATTACATATCTCTGTAAAAATCATGCATCTTTTTCTGACAAACATCCACCCATCTATTATATTTACCATTATTTTTTAAGGATTGTAGGTGCCACTGGTACCACTGTGTGAAATGTGGGGTAAACCCAGGTCTCTTGTTCATCAAAGGACAACATGGAGACAAACAACCACCTCACTCACCTGGACAATTTACCAATCAGCCTAACATGTTTTTGGTCTGGGAGGAAACGGAGTACCAGGAGAAAACCCATGCATGCACAGAGAGAACATGCAAACTCCACCCAGAAAGGCCTCTAAAATCTTCTTGCTGAGGAGCAAAATCTCTACCAACCATGCCACTCACATGAATAAAACTTTTAATAATATTTTGAAGGCAACAAATCCATTTAAAAATCCCAACTCACTGATCTTCACCTGCAGGAGTCCAACATGACTTCAATAAATCAAAACAATAAAGCTTACATTTTCTTTTACTGGAGAAAAATAAAGTCACAAATTTGCTATTTTATGTTGTTAACAGGATGCTGATATTTTGAAATACTGCTAGAGAACATTTTTCTGAACTTATCTTTCGAAAGTTCATGTTTCACATTAAATACATACAGTTTAACTGCTAATCGTGACTGGTTCAGATTATTGTCAAGTTACAGTGACTTCTATTATCATTTATTATTATTTAATGAAGGGAATTGGTTTATGGAATACAGGGGGTCCCCGACTTACGAGCGAGTTCCGTTACTACGACTATCTCGTAAGACGAAAATTCGTATGTCGGAACACGAAACACGTGTTGCTCGTAAGTCCGGATTTTCGGTCGTAAGTCGGAAAATGTATGCTAGCGCTAATGCGAACACTCATGTTCATACTAGTTCATAAACATGCTCAGAAACTTGTTTCCAAACGGTTAGCTAACACACATTCATCTTAAAACACATAGAAGAGCTGTATTTTCTGTATGTTCTTTACAAATTTACTGCTCGTTCGCCAGCTCGTAAGTCCGGAACCTCGTATGTCAGGGCGCTCGTAAGTCGGGGACCCCCTGTAGTTTGGATTATGAAAGGAGAAATTATTATTTGTATTTAAGAAAAATATCAAGAATGTATTGCTGATGAAATATATTTAAGTTAGTTAATTAAGGAATTATAATGAATAATTGTGATAAATTTTGTGGTTTGTTGTGTTATGTGAATTGATTGTTTTGAATTGATTTTGTCAAGAAGGGGCAGAAATGATAAGAATTCATTCTTCTTCTGCTGCCTTTCATTTTATAGGTATTTTATTTTTTTATTTTATTTTTTTGAATATGTATTGTTTAAAATTAAATGAATAAACAAACAAACAAACAAACAAACAAACAAACAAATCAGTGATGGTGTCTTCAGTTTGTTTGCATGTGAAACTGCTCATGTATGGAGGATGGAATGTGACAAAATGAAATAAATAATAAAACATAACACTTAAACGTTTCATTTAATTATTAAATACATCATTAAATAATTAATATACCTTTTACATTATTTATTTTATGATTTATTTATTTATTTAAAATTGTCACATTCCGTCCTCCAGTAGCACCAATGTTAACTGTCAGTCTCACTCGTCAAACTCAATGGGCGGGACTAGGGCGGCTCGTGAACAGACCCTGACGCCTGATTGGCTGCTCCTCACAGCAAGCGGAGACAAATCGACCGCAGATAATGGACGGATCCGCAGGCAAGCAAATATATTCCGAAACTTTAGGAAGAGGTAATTGTGTTTACCGTACATGTATTTGGATGAAACCTTTTTTTTTTCATACCTGTAAAGAAGAAGACGCGACTTCAGACCAAAGCAATGGATTTCACATGATCCGCGTTACCCCAAAAATACACTACACGCGGTCCGTGTCCGCTCCGCTCCGCAGGTCGCAGCTGAGCGAGTCCAAAGTCCACTGCCTCCGCTCAGCTCAGGTCCGCATGGATGCGCCGCTCCAAGACGCATGCGCGGGAATTGTGAGATTGCGCGATAAATCAAGTGATAAATAATGAAGTCAGAACAAAACAATTCATTCGGTGGAAGAAGGAGAACAACAGTAAAGGCTGCCTTGATCTTCTCTCGTAAATAAGCGACAGGACATGGTTTGAGCAACAGGAAGTGATGTTTACATTTCAGAATAAAATACTTTTTTATTTATTTATTTCTTGTATTGCGTTATTAGGTGTAGTCATAGTCATAAATATAATAGTTTAGTCATAGAATAGTGATAAATGATAGTTTGACAGCATTTTTGTACAAATAAATCCGTATAGAGCTAGGATTAGTCCGCCCGTGGTGATTTTATTTTGTAAATACGGAAGTTGTGCTCGTTCCTTTTCCTGTTGGTGCGACGTAATCTTCAAAAGTTGACTCCGGCACAGCTCCGGCGTCCGGCAGAAATAGAAAAATTTCTAATTTTGACGGACTGCCGTCCGCTCTCCGCAGCTCGCCGCCGCCGTGCGGAGCCAGTGTACTTTATCTCATTGATTATAATGGGTGCGTATTTGCTGCGGAGGTCGGACCGGAGCGGGGCGGAGCTGGAACGCGTGTAGTGTATTTTTGGCGTTAGTCCCGCCCACTGAGTTTGACGACTGGGACTGACAGTTAACACAATTTCACGGTGGCACACAAGGGTGGAATGTGACAAAATTAAACAAGTATCATGAAATACAGGTAGTCCTCAACTTACGGCGGTCTCGACTTACGATGATTCGACTTTACGAACGTGCTTTACTAACGCGCTTAGGGGAGCAGGAGGGAACGGGGAGCTGGAAAGAAACTTAGGGGAGCTTGAAACTTACAGGAGGGAAGGGGGAGCTGGAAACGAAACTTAGGGGAGCTTGAAACTTACAGGAGGGAAGGGGGAGCTGGAAACGAAACTTAGGGGAGCTTGAAACTTACAGGAGGGAAGGGGGAGCTGGAAACAAAACTTAGGGGAGCTTGAAACTTACAGGAGGGAAGGGGGAGCTGGAAACGAAACTTAGGGGAGCTTGAAACTTACAGGAGGGAAGGGGGAGCTGGAAACTAAACTTAGGGGAGCTTGAAACTTACAGGAGGGAAGGGGGAGCTGGAAACTAAACTTAGGGGAGCTTGAACTTACAGGAGGGAAGGGGGAGCTGGAAACTAAACTTAGGGGAGCTTGAACTTACAGGAGGAAAGGGGAGCTGGAAACTAAACTTAGGGGAGCTTGAAACTTACAGGAGGGGGTTTCCACTGACGCGTTCAGTGGAAACTTACAGAGCAGGCAGACCTCTGGACCGCGCGTGGAAATACAGGAGTAGCGGAGGACAGCTGAGCAATGAGCTAACATGCTAGAAACGAGCTAACATGCTAACAGACGTTGCTGTAGATGCTGTGGACCTCGTGAAGCAAGCTGCAGAGCTCGGAGGTGCACGAGCTAACATGCTAACAGACGGAGGAAGAAATGACCAACTCCCAGTAAGAAAATAACTTTTTTTTCCTTAATTGTGGCTCCTAAATACTGTATATGTGGTTTTTGATAATTATGTAGGCTAATGTGTTAGGATAGGCTAAGTGCTTGGTAAAAATACAGTACTGTACGTATGAGGTGCTTGGGAGGAAAACAGTTTGCAAACGTTTAGAACAAAAGAAGCTGTCAAACAGCTCGGGTCAGCTGTGCCACTGACTTGCCACACATAGACACACGTGCACGCACACACACTCAGCAGGTAGCAACATGCGTGCTGCAGTTTCCACCCCGGGCACGCCTGCTGCACAGTCAGAGTTGCCACGGCAACCGGGCGGGGCCCTTTTTGTTGCAACACACCACACCTCCTTTGTCCTTACAGGTACAGACTGACAGACAGACAGAGGGGAGAGACAGGTGGTGAGGGTGTCAGAGTCCACTCATAAACCCACCAGCCGGTCCCTGTTTGTCCTGAGCCCGTCTCACCCACCTCACCTGTCTCGCCTCACCTGACAGTCGACGGGGCTGACCTGCACTGCTGTAAGTCTGTTCACTTGAACTCCTCTCGCTCTAAACTTTTTTTGTGCTCTCTTCCCTTCCTGCCAGATCAGACTTTTATTTTGTAGTTCGGCCTCCGCCTGTTCTTAAGCTGTTCACGTCTGATCAGGGTGGCACCGGCCCGGCACAGGTTCCTGCTGCAGTCTGATCCAAGTTTCTGAACAGGGTTTGTTCAAATCTTCATACATTTTAAGCTGCTCAGCATCGTGACAACAGGTTCAGCCTGTTTCGGCTGCTTCTCCTTTGAGTGCTCTTATTATTACAGGCAGTCCCAGCAGGAGAGCCGCGCTCTGTTTCAATAAAATGCACCTGAGTCTGCACCTCAAACTGATACCAGGAGAAAATTCTGCCAGATGTAAACATCACTCGATTGGGATTTATTCGTCGTTGACCGCAAGCGTGCGGTTTCTGCTGCTGACAGTTAACCTCTGCTGCCTGATTTGCATGTTTTGTGTTTGTTTATAGAAAACAGATGTAAAAGGTGACACTGCGCTTTGGTTCTGTCCGATTTGACTTCAGCTTCCTCTCCGATCGGCTGAATCAGTCGTTTGAATATTAAGTCACACTGAAGCGGTGTGGTGATTTATATCAAGGAGCCGGAGGAGAAGAAAAAACACAACAAAAGACTTTAACTGTTGTTGGCAGTGTAGGATATATGGTCTGTATTAACTGCACG
Source organism: Garcialebias charrua (assembly GCA_038048925.1). Lineage (NCBI taxonomy): Eukaryota > Metazoa > Chordata > Actinopteri > Cyprinodontiformes > Rivulidae > Garcialebias > Garcialebias charrua. The sequence continues at coordinate 17,555 of JBBPBX010040129.1, read as the reverse complement.
CTTTTACCTTAATTAATTACTTATTCAATTCAGAACACTAATTCAACAGATTCTCTTTCTTTTTTAGGAATTTACACATAAACTTTGTGATCATGAATGATGGACAGTAAACCATAAAGTGACAATGGAAACGTTAATTATAGTTGGCATATCAGAGATACTGCCTTTTATTTAAAATAAATCAACTATACATCATGTACACTTGATTGACTGATTTCAATTTCTTGCAAATTAACTCGTCAGCAGATTAATTGTGGACAACAGACATAAGTAAATAAGGTGACATATTACTTACCGTATTTTTCGGAGTATAGGTCACACCTTTTTTATCATTTTTTCCATGTCCTGCAACCTATACTCAGGTGCGACCTATATATGGCTTTTTATAAAATAAGCTGATTTGTAATAATTTATTAACAAAAATTTAACTGAGACACACTCTTACAATAATGTCAGCTAACAAATATATTTTTTAGGTGTTAATCCTGCTAAAATTATTCATTTAGTAAAGAAAAGTTCAGCTCAGACACATATTGGCTATAATTTTTTATCAAACAATTAATTGTTTTTTGAAGTGTTAATCTTCTTAAAAGCCTTGCTGTGTGCTCCTGTGGAAGAGACATTTGCAGCAGAGCTAAACACGGTCCACATTTTGACGTAGGTGCGACCTATATATAGATTTTTCCAATTTATTGGTAATAATTGGACAATGTGACCTATACTCGGGTGCAACCTATACTCCGAAAAATACGGTATATCTGAAGGTTCTTATTTCTTAATGTTTAGTTACCAGCTTGGGATGGATAAGGTTTTTAAGAGAAGGAGGAAAGGAAATAAAGAAGTTATCTAAGGAGTGTGTTGACCAGATAACACATCCTCTGTTTGACATCTGCTGGACCCAGTCCGCCTCAGTAAACAATCACAACTCTGCACCTTGTAAAGACGTCCGTCTTTCTGGTCAGAGATGGTTTCCAGTCGTGGAAGTAAAAGGTTTGTTTGTCCAGTTATATCCAAACAACGGTCACAGCGTGTTTACAACTCTTTAAGCTTTCCAGCGTCCGCGTCAAACCAAAACAGATTGATGATGGCCAAGAGTTCCGGTTCTTTCAGAATAAAACATTCCTGTACTTAGTGCCTGGTATTTATCTGTTACTTGATTCTCTCTAAGTGGGCCAGGATTCTCTGCTACACTGCACTTGTACTTAATTTTCATCATTAGTGTGCTGTGCCTCATCAGTGTCACCGTTAGCTACCGGTACAAACAATAGTTACATCAAGGTAATTGTCCCTGAAATAATTTTGTGTCTTGGGAGAACACAGAGCACAGAAAAGGCTGATATAAATGACTCCGCGTCGACTCAAAATGATTACGCGTTTCAGTTTCCTGTGCACGTGTCGTTAAATACAATATATCGATTGTGTTTTACTGTCAAGAGTAAACGTTCTCGTTGTTCTCGATGCGGCGTGTCTTCGTGTCAACAAATTAGGGATGTCAGCAGAAAACCAGCGGGGGTCGGGCAGCACTTGAATGCATCATACACAACAAGTCTGTAAAACCATGAAAACAATTATTTTGCATTGCATCAAAGTAGCATCAAATCCAGTGTTCTTAACAGGATGGGTGGTATGTTACTGACAAAAGCTGGATCATCCCTCAACAAGGGGTGGGTATGTTCAGCATCAAGAGTCGTACAGGTCATACATTGATGTTTTCTTTCAGCTGCTCCCTTCTGCAGGGTTTGCCAAAGCTACCATGAAAAATCTGTCAAACGTTTTATATCTGACGTCTTTCCTGATGCAACCTGGGCTCAAACCTGCAGCCTCCGTTTCACAAGACCATGGCACTGACCACCGAGCTACTGCGGCCCTGCAGATCATGACGTCTTCTGTTCATTAGAAGGGGACATGATTATGTCAGGCTGAAAAAAACAGAATACGTCCTCAACCAAAGAGAACAGAATAAATAAGATGAAGACGGCAGTCGAAAGCTCTGCCAGGACAGTAGCTTACTGGAAGTTTTCCCCTCCCAATTCGATCAATGGTACCAGTTATTTATCAGGTACTGGTACTGACACCCTCTTCAGAGGGTGGCTGCACAGAAGACTGTGGGGAGCAGCCTTCCCACCATCTTGGACCTCATCATGATGCAGGGGGAGGGCACTCCGCATCGTGAAGGACTCCACTCATCCTGCACAAAGTCTTTTCCAGCCCCTCCTCTCAAGCAGGTGGCTGAGGAGCATGCATATATATATACATACATATATANCCTTGACAAGGCACTCAGGTACTTACAGTACCTACCTGTAAATAAATCATAAATACGTACCAAATAGGTACTGAGTATTTATTTACTGGTATCTTTTGTGTACCAAACTGTTCCACGCCTAATACTTAGCTGAAATGTATTATGTACCGACTAGGTATGTATCGAATATTTAAAAAAAAATAGTGTGTACACTACTTACCCAGTATGAACCTGGTTGGTACTGTTCCCAGGCCAGTACATGCCAGGTTTGTACCAGGCTTATACCTAGTATTTTCTTGGTATGTAACCTGTAAGTATAGGGTAATAAGTAATTTCATAATACAACCCAGTTCTTGTAGGTACCTGGTACATACATATCAGGTATCTGGTACGTGCGTACTAGCTTATTGAACTGTATTGTAAAAAATTCTGACCAGTGCATATTTTTTCTTGTTTCTGTCAGTGTGACACTTTTTTTTTCTGTGAATGGGCAGGATATTTCAGCAGCACCATGAACCCAAACAGTACTTTTCCAACAAGTGACGCTGAAGCTTCCTTAATGACAAACACGGCTCTCACCGCACCGTACGCCAGTCAAACAGGTATTCAGCCGTTTATTGTGGTCAGAGTATAACAACATTTGTAATCAACTGGACTCAAACATCGACATGTGGCTCAGTTCTAAATGTTTTATTTTTAACAGAAGACAAAGATGCAGGAGGACACAGCGTAGCCATGGCAACAACAGATGGTCCCTCAGCAGGTAAGAGAACCGGTACAGGTGTGTCGATGTTAAATATGTCTCTTATTTTGCTGCTGCAGGATCACGTTTTCTTGTTTTAAAGGTGATAAAGAGGAGGAACGCAGGAAGGAAACATCTGCTGCAGGTGAAGAAGGTGAGGACATCATGATGGCTGTTTGAGACCAGTCCAGATTCTCTTCTCAGCATTGTCTCACTTTGTTTGTCAGCAGGAGACACTCAGCAGGTGTTTGACTTCCAGCCAGGTAAAGACACTTTTCTCACTCTTCTTCTTCGTTCTCAGTTTCTCGTCTTACTTCCTGTCCTCCTCTCACCCAGCAGGAGGTGAAGAGTTCGAGGCGTCTGACTCCGAGAGGAAATCATCGACATCGAGCAGGAACAGACCAGGTAATCAGGAGCAGGTCGCTGTTTTTCTGTAGTTGACCCTGATTTGGATTTTCTGTGGCTGCACAAAATCAGACCAGGCCCTGTTCATATAT
>JBBPBX010040129.1:0-12936 GCA_038048925.1 Garcialebias charrua | reverse complement strand
ACAGTATATAACTAGAGAAATAGCGTTGTCTGTGAAAATGCAGTGTGAATGTTTAATGCAGAAGAACTTGTTGAAAAACAGCTGAAATTAGCTAAAAAAAACTTTCTGAATTGTAGCTGAAATGGAAGCACAAGCCTAAATTAGCAGAAGAAATCAGAAAGGACACATACAGTATTTGATGAATTAGGTTGAAATAAGTGGAAATTAGCTAAAAAAAAAAGTCTGGAATTAGCAAAAGAAAAATACTGGTAGCTGAAAAGTAGTTGAAAAGGCAGAAAAAACCACATGGAAGCGGAAAAAGCTTAAATAAGTAAAATGTGGACTTAGCTGGTAAAGTTAAAATTTGCATCAAAAGAGCTGAAGAGCATAAAAAGCTAAAACTTGCCAAAAAAAAAAAAAAGCTGAAAGGAGCCTACACTTTTTTTATTTGGCTGAAAGCAGCAGAAATTAACATGAAAAACTTAAATTTATCTGAAAACAGTTCAAATTAGCTAAAAATGCTACAAAGCTACCTGAAAGGTTAGAACAAATTAGCAGAAGAAAGCTGAAACTATATGTTTGCCTATTAGGCTGAAAGAGGCAGAAATGAGCACAAATAATTAAATTATTATCTGAAAAAAGCTGAAATTAGCAACAAAAACAGTTGAAAAGCCGCTAAAATGTAAAAAATAAAAAAAAGCTTAAGTTAGAAGGAAGTGGAGAGAGCATCTTTTTGCTGAATTAGGCTGAAAAAAGTTTTAATGTGTGCATAAAATGTGGAATTAATTAAAAGTTGGCTAAAGAAACAGCTAAAATTAGCATAAAACAGCTAAAGCTGAAGTAGTAGAAAAAGCTGAAACTTGCAGAAATAAGATGAAAGGAGCATAACAAGCTGAAATGAGCTAAAAGAATTGAAGAAACACAAACATTTTGTAGTTAGCAACAAGAATCTGAAAGGATCACAAAACAGCTCAAATAGCAGCTGAAAGTAGCTGGAAAAAAGTTTACATTTGCACAAAGAAGCTGAAGCAGAACAAAACGTGAAAGGCGCAGTAAAAGGTTGTAAACACATCTAAAGATTTGAAGAATGTAAAATCAGCTCAATGCATTTTCTATGAGGGATAAAACTGACAGAAACGGCTAAATATTTCAAAAAGCTAAAGTTGCACCAACACCAAAAGTCACATCAGGATTGTCCTGAAAGAGCTGAATGTTTTGATTTATGATTTGTTGAAATAGCACAAAAATTGTGGAACGAGAAAGACGCCGACAAATGTACGGAAGAAAAATGGCTCCCAATAGTGTGAATGCTCCATAAACGTTCATGCTATATGAATAAAACAAAACTAGCTTCATTCAAATGTTCAACTGTGTGTCCAGCTCGTCCCAGAAGTCTGTCTCTGTCTCGACCAAAGAAGAAGAAAGTCCTGACGGCTCCAGAACTCAGCCTATCGTTAGGTAATGTATGTTTTGTTCTCTTATTCCTATTAATTATTTTATTGATTTAAATCCTTGTCACACCGTCTCATCCCGTCACTTGATGCTTCTTCCTCAGGAGGCAGCGTGTCGATGGCGTCTGAAGACTTCGCCTCAGGCTTCCTGTCCCCATCATTGGACGAGGTTGACGATGCCGGACTCGATATCGACCTGGATGCCATGGAGACGCCCTCAGACAGTGAATCACTGCACTTCCCCATCTATGACCTGAACCTGGAAGGTGAGAGGTCAAAGGTCAAAGGGGTCTTGAGTCTATGCTTGTCCAGTCTGTCATTTAATTGCGGACTTGTTCCTTAGACGACCTGCGGCGTCTCGGCGTGGCTTCCAGTCACCACGGAGGGATGGGCTCCAGGTCCAGGTCAGACTCCAGGAGCGGTTCTCTCCGAGGGGTCGACCAGAGTGGACTGGGAGCTCTGGATGAGGAGGATGTGGTGGACGAGGAGGGGACCAGGTGGCGCTGCTTCTCAACGGGTGACTCTCCACAGGAGTCTCGGGTCAACATGAGCGTTCTGGAGCCGTTCCTGAGGGTTCTGTCACACGGAGGTACGACCCACTGCACCTCTTTCAGTCTCGCCTGAAGTCCTGAGCTTTAACATCTGTGATCATCTTTTTTATTTAACATTTAGCTTTGATCTGGCTGCTAGGCTGCTGCTGTTTTAACTTTTAGGTTAGGTTCCAGGTCTCTCTTGTAAATGAGTCCCCGTGGCTCAATGGGACTAGCCTGTTTAAATAAAGGTTGAATGAATTTGGCTGCTTTTAGCTTTTAGTTAAGGTTTGCTGCTTGAAGCTTTTAGCTACCATTTTGACATTTTAGCTTTAAGTTATATTTGGCTACTTTTAGTCAAAGTCAAAGTCAACTTTATTGTCAAAACTGCAATATGTACAGGACATACACAGGATTGAAATTGCATTTCTTTCAGTCCCTCGGTGCAACAGTAACCATTTAAACACTAAAACACTAAAACATTTAATAAACATAAGCATAAAATGAAATAATAAAAGTGTAATACTGTCCTGAGTTTTTGCATAGTAGTATAAAAGTATAAAAAGTATATCTATAAAATAAAATGAAGGTTCTGACATTGTCATTTGTAATAAAGTGATAAAGCATCATATGAAGTTTATGTACACAGTATATGTATGAGGTAGTTGATAGGTAAAGTGGCATACATGTGCAATAAGGCTAGTAAAAAGAATATATATATATATCAGCAATAGTGTGGATATAAATCAATCAATCAATCAATCAATCAATCAATCAATCAATCACCTTTATTTAACCAGGTAGAGCCCGTTGAGATCGAGATCTCTTTTACAAGGGTGACCTGGTCAAGTGGTCAGCATATAAAAAGTAGTGTAAATGTAAATGTAAACAGTAGTGATAAATGTAAACACTAGTGATGAATGTAAACAGTAATAATAAATGTAAACAGTACCGGTAGTGATAAATGTAAACAGTAGTAATAAATGTAAACAGTAGTGATAAATGTAAACAGTAGTGATTAATGTAAACAGTAGTAATAAATGTAAACAGTAGTAATAAATCTAAACAGTAGTAATAAATCTAAACAGTGAATGTAAACAGTAGTTTGACTATAGGCAGTAATGTAATACAAACATTAGTGCAAATATAAGAAGTAGTGCAAACTGAATGAGCACATGACCGTGAGTTGAGTGAATAACCCGTTTTGATGACACAGAGTCCAGTGTTAAAAACTTTGTGTTGTGTGGTAATGTGTGAAAGTTTTTAGTGTTAAGGCAGTACAAGTGGGAGGGAGGGCAGAGCAGGTAGAGAGTTAAGCATCCTGACTGCCTGATGAACAGAGCTGTCACTCAGTCTGCTGGTTCGAGCCTGGAGACTCCTCAGTCTCCTCCCTGATGGCAGCAGTCTGAAGCAGCTGTGTAGTGGGTGTGTGGGATCACCTGCCATGCAGAGGGCTTTCCGAGTGAGGCGGTTGCTGTGTAAGTCCTGTAGTGAGGGGAAGGAGGTGCCGACAATCTTCTCAGCTGCTCTCACGATGCGCTGGAGGCTCTTGCGGCAGGATGCAGTACATGCACCAAACCACACAGTGATGCAGCTGGTCAGGACACTTTCTATGGCACCCCTGTAGAAGGTGCACATGATGGGGGTTGAAGCTCCAGCCCTTTTCAGCTTGCAGAGAAAGTAGAGGCGCTGGTGAGCCTTCTTGGCCAGTGATGCAGTGTTCCTGCTCCAGGACAGGTCCTCTGAGACGTGCACTCCCAGGAACTTGGTGCTGTCCACTCTCTCCACTGTGGTGCTGTTGATGGTCAGAGGGGCATGTTGGGCATCCCTCTTCCTGAAGTCCACAACAATCTCCTTTGTCTTCTCCACGTTGAGAGTGAGATTGTTGTGTCCGCACCACAAGGCCAGGCGGCTCACCTCGTTCCTTTTAGCTTTTAGTTAGGGTTTGCTACTTGAAGCTACTCTTTTACTATTTTAGTTAGGTTACCTTTGGCTACTTTTAGCTTTTAGTTAAAGTTTGCTGCTTGAAGATTTTAGCTACCATTTTGATATTTTAGCTTTTAGGTTATATTTGGCTATAGGTTTTAGTTGGGGTTTGCTACTTCAAGTTTTTAGCTAAATCTTTAAATATTTTAGTTTGTTACATTTGGCAACTTTTAGCTTTTAGCTAGTTTTTGTTACTTTTCAAAGTCAGAGTCAGAGAGTCTTTATTGTCATTTGCACCGCATGTGGTACATGTGATGAAAACGAGATTATGTACACGGGGTCCCAGTTACATCCAACAACAAATGCAAGAGAAAAACAGTAATAACATCTAGAACTAACTAAGAAAAACATCAACTAGTAATACACTAAGCTTAATATAGTGGGAATAAACAGCAGCACGAACATGAGTTTGTATGAGCAGATGGTCACAGATGAACACAGCAACAAAGAAAACAGATCAGCATCAGTATGATGTGATATTTTGCAGTGTTTATTTTTTTATTTTTATTTTTTTATTTATTCATGAGTCTAACAGCCTCAGGGTAGAAGCTGTTCCTCAGTCTAGTGGTTCTACACTTGATGCTCCTCAACCTCCGTCCTGAGGGGAGTGGGGCAAAGAGTGAGTGTGCTGGATGAGTGAGGTCTTTCATGATGCAGGTGGCTCTTTTCCTGCATCTGGAGGTGTAAATGTCTGTGATTGTGGGGAGACTGACTCCAACAGACTTCTGTGCAGCCTTCACCACTCTCTGTAGAGCTTTCCTCTCTTCAACTGTGCAGCCTCCATGCCACACGTTGATGCTGGAGCACAGGACGCTCTCCACTGCACACCTGTAGAACGAGGTGAGAACTGGGCTGCTCAGACCAGCACGTCTCAGCCGTCTGAGGAAGTAGAGTCTCTGATGACCTTTCTTGATCAGGCTGGTGGTGTTGTTGCTCCAGCTGAGGTTATCATTCATGTGTACACCCAAGTATTTGTAGCTGGAGACCACTTCCACTGCAGACCCACCTATTTTCAGTGGGGCGTGGGTGTGTTTGTTCCTTCTGAAGTCCACAATCATCTCCTTTGTCTTCTTCACATTCATGTGAAGATTGTTCTCTTTGCACCAGCTCTCCAGGTGTTTCACCTCCTGTCTGTAGCTGGACTCATGGACTTTAGCTAGCCTTTTGATATTTTAGCTTTTAGGTTATATGGCTACTTAAGCACTTAAAGACCGTGTAAAGTGAATTTCAACATTTTCTTCAATAAACATTATAAATGTCGTAATTGTAATCTTGTAAATGAGTAAAAAGTCTCAAAATTGTAGCTCAATTAATTTTGGAGTTATAGATCAAACTGTGTATAAACACATTTCTCTTTCAGGATTTTTTAGGCGTGGTTTAAATGTGACCGCGTTTCGTCACGCGGTCACAAGCCCCACCCCCTGCAGCTCCAGCCGTTATAAATGCGTTCTTCGGTGGAGCCGTTCACTCGCTACCGACCGTCTCCCTCCAGTACTGGCGTGCTGCTGGAGCGACCACATGCCACCTGCACCTCCGCGCACCTCCGCCCCCCCCCCCCCGCGCGCGCGCGCGCGTGTGTGTGTGGCGATCAGACCCCGCATGCATGTGACCGGGTCGCGCGCGCGCGCGTGTGTGTGTGGCGATCAGACCCCGCATGCGATGTGACCGGGTCGCGCGCGACCCCGCATGCGATGTGACCGGCGCGCGCGCGCGCGCGTGTGTGTGTGGCGATCAGACCCCGCATGCGATGTGACCGGGTCGCGCGCGCGCCGCGTGTGCGTGTGTGTGTGTGTGTGTGTGTGTGTGTGGCGATCAGACCCCGCATGCGATGTGACCGGTTCGGACCGCGAGTCCGCGGTGTGTGTGTGTGTGTGTGTGTGTGGCGATCAGACCCCGCATGCGATGTGACCGGTTCGGACCGCGAGTCCGCTCATCTTCTAAAATAGCGCTGATTATAACAGCGGAGTTATGTGTCCTCAACTTTAAAAACATAACCAGAGTTGTTAGTGCACTAAAAACAGCGTAACTCTTGGAAAAAGGAGCTGCTGGAAGCCAGAACTCAGATAAAAACAGAGCAGGTGATCTCTGCTTCCCCCGTATGCCTCCCCACACAGCTCAGCTCTGAAGGGGGCTGGACATGGCGCAGTACTGCGCTGAAATCACGCCCACGTGCGACACGCCCCCAGCGTTCTAGAGCAAGTCAAAATCATGTTTTTTCATGATTTTTGAGACTTAATTTTATAAGGAAATCAATGTTTTTAATCAGTCAGATTTATATGGGTGATTAATAACACATATTTATGCCGTGTGACAAAATAAAAACACAAATTTAATTTCACTTTACACGGTCTTTAACTAGCTTTTTGTTACATTTAGCTTTTAGCTAGCCTTTTGATATTTTAGCTTTTATGTTAAACTGTATATGACTACTTTTGGCTTTTAGATAGCTTTTACTTTACTACTTGTAGCCTTTAATTAGCCTTTTGCTATTTTAGCATTTAGGTAACCTTTGCCTATTTTAACTAGCCTTTTGCTGCATTTAGTTTTTACCTAGTCATGTTTTTTTGTTGTTTTTTTTTCAGCTAGCTTTTTGCTATTATCTAGATTTTAGATAGCAACTTTTGGCTTGCATGTATCTTTTTTTCTGCTTGCTAACTTTTAGCAAATGATTTAGGCTTTTGCTACATTTTTAGCTGGTCTTGTACTGACTGAACTTTTAGCTAGCTCTTAGCTATTTTAGTGTTTTGGTAACCTTTACCTACTTTTATCTAGTGTTTTGTTTAGCTTTTACATTTTACAACTTTTTTGATTTTAGCTTCCATTCTATTTTTATCTTTTACAAAGTAGATCCTTTTGATTTTTGTTAGCTTGAAGCATGTGTTTCTTCTTTTAGCAGGCCCTCTGTTACTTTTAGCGAGAAGTTTGCTGTATTTAGCTCTTTAGACATTTTTAGCTTTTAGTATTGCTAATGCAATATGTTTTTGCACATCTATCTATCTATCTATCTATCTATCTATCTATCTATCTATCTATCTATCTATCTATCTATCTATCTATCTATCTATCTATCTATCTGTCTGTCTATCTATCAGGTTACTATGGCGACAGTATGAATGACATCATCGTGTTTTCCTCCTGTTACCTGCCAGAGAACACCACAGAGAATTACCAGTATGTGATGGACAACCTGTTCAGGTAAAACCATCACACTCACTGGTTCTGCTGTCTTTGTGAGGACCTTCAGTGATGTAACACATTACCAAATTTCTGAACCATTTCATTCCAGTACAGAACCAGTAACCCCGAGCTAAATGATGTCGATCAGCTGAGCATCTGAAGCTAAAACAAACAGCTGATTGCTTCATTTTATGAGTCCACCACCCTTCTTTCTTCTGTCAGGTTCATTACCGGGACTCTGGAGCTGATGGTAGCAGAGAATTATGTGATTGTGTATCTTTGTGCCGGAGGACAGAAGGACAGACTTCCTGGAATCAGCTGGCTGAAGGACTGCTACACCACCATCGACAGGAGGTCAGAAAACCACAGCAGCACTGAATCATAGTTAATTTTTACTAGTTATTCCTGTTTTATATAGTTTGACAGAAACGATAATTTCCGACTATTAATACTCCTGCTGTTTGTAAAGTTACACAGTCAAAAAGTATCTGCAATATTTTGGTTTATTTAGCCTTTCGTAAGAAAAAAATTGGGCTTTTTTTCCAGTCATATTTTAGCCATGTTTCTTTTTTATTTTCATTTACCCTTTATTTATACAGGTAGTCTCATTGAGCCCCGAGAACTCATTTTCAAGAGAGACCTGTTAGGGAGCAGATGATGGGGGTTAAGGGCCTTGCTTAGGGGCCCAGAGTGGGGCGAATAAGGCTGGAGGCAGGTGTGGGTGTTTCACCTTTTTCCACCCACATTTTTTTATGTTGTCGGGTTTCACCTTTTTCCACCCACATTTTTTTATGTTGTCGGTACCGGGGCTTGAACTGGCAATCTTCCGATCACAGGCCCACCGTCTGTAACCACTGCACCACCACTCCCCCTAAATACTAAATGTATGTTACTAAATGTATATTATTATACTATTATTGTATATTACATACTAAATGTATGTTATTCATAATTTATAAATGTAATAGTTCCCAACTAAATATTTAATTTACAAGCTAAATCTTTAGTTTACAAACTAAATACTTAGTTAACTACAGTATTTAGTTTGTAAACTAAATACTTAGGTGTAAATTAAACGTTTAATTTCCAAGCTAAATATTTATTCTCAAGAGTAAACATTTATTTCCAAACTAAATAGTTATTGTTCAAGCTCAATATTTAATTTATCAACTAAACATTTAATTCCTAAACTAAATATTTAATTCCTAAATTAAATATTTAATTTGCTAACTAAACATCTAGCTCAGACCTAAATATTTGTTTTCCAAGTTAAAAACATTTAATTTCCAAAATTAATATTTGTTTGTTTGTTTATGTTTGTTTATTAAATTTGTTCATTTTTTTTACAAAAGAAACAATACAAGAAAATCCCATAAATGATAAAGTACAAAATTAATATTTCATTTTATAACTAAATATTTAGCTTGGACCTAAATATTTAACTTGCTAGCTAAATATTTAGCTAGTAAGCTAAATAAGTCCAAGCTAAATATTTAGTTAGTAAATTAAATATTTATTTTGATAATTAAATGTTTATCTTGTAAAATAAATATGTAGGTCCTAGCTAAATATTCAGTTAGCAAAATAAATATTTAGTTTAGGAATAAAATGTTTAGCTTGGAAATTAAATGTTTAGTTTGTAAATTAAATACTGTATTTAGCTTTGACAATAAATATTTAGTGTGGTAATTAAATGTTTACTGTTAAAAATAAACATTTAGCTTGTAAATTAAATATTTAATTTACACCTAAATATTTAGTTTACAAACTAAATAGTTAACTAAGTACTTAGTTTGTAAACTAAATATTTAGCTTGCAATCCTTGCAATCCTTTCCTTCGCCTCATATTTCGGCTGTTGTGCATGGCATTTTAACACACCTGCAGTGAGACTGGTATATGTATTTTTTTATTTTTGTATGCTTTGTTTGTTTTTTATCGTTTTAATTAATTTGTATTTTGTGTTATTGTACAGCCCTTTGGTTAACCCTGTGGTTTTTAAAATGTGCTATAGAAATAAAGTTGATTGATTGATGAATAACATGGTGAAAATATGACTTTGAAAAAAACTTTTTTCTTCTTCTGAAAGGCTAAATGAAAAATTTAAATTTTTGACTGTGTAACTTTACAAATGGCATCCCATAAATAATTAGTTACAATACCCAACTCCTTAATTAGGATTTAAATCATTGCTGCTCTTCTTCTTTAATAAATGCATTTTTTAATAAAACATTCATATATCAAGCTTCAAGCTAACATGTATCAATATCAACATATATCAACATTCAACGGTCTAACAACCATCTAGTCCAGAGTTCTGTAACCGTTCCAATTAAAATACTAATTTCTCATCCTTAAACAAAATAAGTCCTGAGCTGCAAACGTTCTTAAATCTTCAAATAAAAATGACAACTTATTAAGTGCCATGTAAATAATACATGTAAAATTTGTCACCTTATGAAATAAAAAATCCTTAATAGGCTGTTATTGGTATTTTACATGTTAGAACAGTCAGAAAAATACATTTGATTGCATATTTAAAAAATATCAGAGAAGATCTATTCTAATTCTTGCTGTTGCCTGAAAGACTTGATGTATATATTTTATTTGTTTATATTGGTTATAAATTTTAATTCTGCTCATTTCCATGTTCCTTTTGGTCAACAATCCAATGAGCCACACGTGGTCCGAGAGCCGTAGCTTGCAGATCCTTCGCCTCATATTTCGGCTGTTGTGTTGTTTTAGAGATATTCCAGTAGAGGGAGTGAAGTATTTACTGTAAAAATAATAACTTTCACCTCTGACAGTTTAGATAAAAAGCAGTCTGATAAAATCAACTCAAATCTGGTATATCATTGCTCGGTGAATCAAACTGTTGAATCAATTTTTAGTTGATTTATCTGAAACTGGATATTTGGAGAGATTTATTTTTGTCTCTCTGGTTGAGTTAGATCTGCAAACATTTTAATTTCTCTGTCCATTTGTTCCTCTGAATGGCTGAAATGTTGTATTTTAAATAAGAATTAAGGATTCAAAGTGTGAATCAGCCACAGTTTGGTTGATTTTTACTCATCGAGATGAATTAAAATGACAGATAGTTCATCCTTTGGTTGCTTTTTGTGCAGGTTGAGGAAGAAACTGAAGGGTTTCTTCGTGGTTCATCCCACCTGGTACATCAAAGTTCTGGTGACCATCATCAAACCCTTCATCAGGTCTGGCACATTTTCATCTTCAATTGAGCAAAACAGACAAAAACACATTAAATTGAACTTTTAACCTAATATACACTAAAAAAAACAACTTTTATCCCTCCTCCTCCTCCTCCTCCTCAGCTCTAAGTTCAGCAGGAAGCTCCAGTTTGTCGGCAGCCTTCAGGAGCTTTCTCGCCTCATCCCTACTGAGCACGTGCAGATCCCTGATTGCGTCACACAGTGAGACATCACCCATTCAAAACCAGCTGCTGTAAAAACAGAGTTTAAGACCATTATCCTAATGATGTTGGCTTTGATTTCCCCACAGGTACGACCAGAACCAGACCAGGTGAAGCTCAGGTGATGCTCTGAACGCTGGCAATATATTTACCTGAACAACTGTAGGTCCACCTCCCAGACCAGGAGGTGCAACATCATCATCCTCGAGGACACGCTTCCACTGCAGCATCAGGCGGAGATGAAGAACAAGTGTTTGCTTTTAGAGCTTTTATCTTGGAAACAGTGTTGGTGGCCACTTTGCTCCCACATATTTAAGTTTAAAGACAAATTAACTTGGTATTATGTATTTTAAAAGAAAAAATAACATGGCACAATGTAAACTTGATTTAAACTTTTTTTTTTTTAAGCCTACTTTGTCAATTCATTTTTAGGAACATCTCAGGAAAGACACTGACATAAAACACAAATGGTAATAATTGTTAAAGTAGATTTTTTATGCTATACAAGTCAGATGAGTCATGAACTTGTTTAAAAAAAATACTCATCTGTCTTACATTTCATACAAAGTATCTCCTGCCCAAACCATTTTAAATCAATGAGAACTTAAATCTGTTTAAATGTCAAAAATATTTTAACAATATTGCACATTTTTAAAGGTTGCTGCGACCCCGTGAAAGTTTTAAACCTGTATTTTCAGCACATATTCCTGCGTGAGCAAGTGCTTGTTTATATTTTTTTGCTGAATAAAATTTAAGAGATTTGATCGTTTGATGTTCAAACCATCTCTGAAGCTTTTTTCAAACAATTTCTTCCAATTTTGTTGAGTTTTCTAATATTAAAATTGTGCTAAAGAGTGTGTCAGAGTGACAAAACTAAAGCATGCACAGGTGGTCTTCGAGTTACGGTGGCCTCGACTTACGGCAATTCGGTGTTACGAACGCATCTTATTAATAAAAATATGAAATATAAAAAATAAAAAGAAGTTTTTTGGGGGGGTTTAAATGTTCTTGATTTCATGTGTACTGCAATTTGTTGCAGCTGTGGTTGTTTTAAATGGCTTTATAAATAAAGTATTATTATTATTATTACAGTACATAATTTTTAAGTAGATTTACGAAGTTTATGGCATCCACTGTGAGAGGGTGCTATTTATAAGACTGAGCTGAATACAGCAGCTCAGACTGAGGAAGTCTTTTGGACGAAAGACGAAACGTTTCTACAAATGTTTTGCTTTGTTTTGTTTTGTTTTTTGAATGTCCAGAGGACCAGACTTAGCTTTTTTAGATTTTTCTACCTGGATTATTGAGCATGCATCAGGGTATACAACTTGAAGGACGAGTTCAGCGTCAGAATTATTTGGGACTTTCCTGCCAGTTCTGTGAGCAACAGAACTCACAGAACTTCTGACTTTGCGTTGCATAATTTTCCCTCCATTTGCAGCAAGCAGTGGTTGAAAGAGCAATGTTGACTTCTGGGAAGTGAACTGATGGCTTCTGGGTAACATAGTTCTTTAGACTGGCAGAACAGTGCACAACAGTGAAGGCTTAATGAAAGAAAACTACAAAATGGTGGCAAATTTTTATATTTTTTATTTTTGGAAAATATGTATATGTTCAGTACTTAAACAAAACCGCGATAGAGAGTCCGCTAAAAACGAACCGTGAAGTAGTGAGGGACTACGCTGTTTACCCTAGCTGAAGGTCTAGTTGTTATAATCATGGCCTGTCACTGAATCAACGCAACACCAGCGCAATGGCCCCTCCACCAAAATACAAATATATATATACAGGTACTAGTCTGTATACTACCTGTATATATACAGGTACAGAACGCAGCTGCCCGATTTTTAACCAGCACACGCAAAAGAGAGCACATTACACCAGTCTTGGCCTCCCTTCACTGGCTACCGGTTCATCTTCGAATCCAATTCAAAATTCTCATGTATGTCTACAAATCGCTGAACAGTCTCGCCCCCGCCTATCTCTCGGATCTGATACACCCATATGTCCCTCCACGTGCTTTGAGGTCAGAGGATCAGGTACTCTTAATAGTTCCAGAAACTCGCCTTAAGCGCAGGGGTGACAGGGCGTTCTCTGTAGCAGGCCCAAGACTCTGGAACGAGTTACCGCTGCTCATCAAACAGGCCCCCTCCCTCTCGGTTTTCAAATCCCGGTTAAAAACTCACTACTACTCCATCGCTTTCAATGCCAGCTGATTTGTATTGGATCGTTTGATTTATGATCTGCAATGTTTTTATGTTTTTCGTGTTGTACTTCATTGTCTGTGTTGCCTGTTGCGTGTTTGTTTGTCCAGCACTTTGGTGTGGACTTGTTCCTGTTTAAAGTGCTTTATAAATAAAATGGTATGGTATGGTATGGTATACA
>JBBPBX010040128.1:18015-29528 GCA_038048925.1 Garcialebias charrua | reverse complement strand
ACGTCTAACAGGTACAGAGTTGCTGATGTTTACTGGACGTGCTGTGGAGTCGAGCTGGTTTTCGTATGGAGAAGTGTCAGTTTCTGGTTTAAACTCAAAATAGATAAATTCCTCTTAAATCTCTCCATCCTTGATCTATTCCTCCTAAATCTCTTCCTTTATCCCAATCTAAGCTGGTAACTACATTTTAAGCTAAAGAACCTACAGATAAAAAGTATTATTGTCATCCTGTACTGATGTCTGTTGTGTTGCAATTAAATGTGCTGATACGTTTAATTTGTAAGAAATTGAAATCAGTCAATCAAGTGTAATGGTGTTAATTTTAGTTGATTTATTTTAAATAAAAGGTAGTGTCTTTTGGCATACCGACTAAAATCAGTGTCTCATTGTCACTTTATGGCTTATGGTTTATTGTCTATCTTAAATGATCACAGAAATATTGGGTAAACCTGAAAAAGAAAAGAATCTGTGAAATACTATTCAATCTGAATAAGTAATTAATTAAGGTACAGGGTGTCAGTTTAATACTGACCCCCCAAAATCCTTTACACTTTCAAACTAACGACAAATCAAAAAACTGCAACGTGAATGTAACTTGTAACTCAACACGTTTTAGAAATGTAGTGTAGTAGAAAGTACAGATATTTCATGTAAAATGTAGTGCAGTAAAAGTAAAAGTACCCACATTTAATTCTACTTAAGTAAAGTACAGATACATGAAAAATGTACTTAAGTACAGTAACAAAGTATTTGTACTTAGTTACATTCCACCACTGTGTACCTGATATTCCAATATAATGTTGAGTCACTGGATTGTTCATTGAATTTTTTTTTAACACAAATATTCTCATGCATCTGTGAATCCCAGGATGCAGTGAACTGCTGTCTGATAAACTGGAACTGATGAGTCTGTTGATGTGGGACACTTCACACGCACAAATCTGAAACTGATCTCACTCTAACGTGCGACGTCTCATCACCCTATTTTTCCATTTTACTGTCAACTTGTTCCTCAGGTCTTATGTTTCTCCTTAGGAGTGACAAGGATGGATAAGATTAGGACTGAGATCATCAGAGGTACAACACAGGTTGAACAACTGGGAGATAAAGTTAGAGAGACCAGACTGAGGTGGTTTGGACATGTCCAGAGGAGGGACAGTGGGTATATTGGTAGAAGGATGTTAGAAATGCAGCTGCCAGGAAAAAGACAAAGAGGAGATGTATGGATGCAGTTAGAGAGGACATGGAGGTACCGGTTGGAGTGAGGACAGAGGATGCAGAGGACAGAGTGAGATGGAGGAGGATGACTCGCTGTGGTGACCCCTGAAGAGGGAAAAGAAGAAGCAGCAGCAGCTGTGACTATGTCCAGTTCTTCATTCATCCACAACCCTTGGATAATTTACAGAGCTGCTTCAGACGCACTAGTAAAAATAAGTTTACGGTAATTATCCTGATGAGCTGATTGGACGTCAGTAAATTAGTTGCCTTTCATGCCAGAGTTTGAAGCTCTTCATAAGATGAGAAATGAGAGCTATTATAGATGTTTTGGTCACACAGTGGCTCAGTTGGTACTAGAACTGTTGCCGCTCAGCGAGAAGGTCGCAGGATCAAGTCCCAGCTGGGGGTCTTTCTGGGTGGAGTTTGCATGTTCTCTCCATGCATGCATGGGTTTTCTCTGGGTACTCCAGTTTCCTCCCACAGACTAAAAACATGCATGTTAGTCTGATTGGTAATGTTTGCTTGTCTCATTTGTCTCTATGTGTCCCTGTGATGGACTGGAGACCAGTCCAGGGTGTCCTCCGCCTCTCACACAGTGACTGCTGGATATGGGCACCACCAGTGTCCCAAAAAGGAAAAAGTGGGTAAAGATAATGGTTGGATGAATGAAAAACAACTTTATGAGCAATCTAATGCAACAACTCGGGATGCCACACTCAAAGGTTCTGCTGGAGGTTTCTTCCTGTTAAAAGGGAGTTTTTTCTTTCCACTGTTGCCACTGTGCTTGCTCAGGATGGGAGACTGCAACAAAGCCAATATTCAACTTGTCTGCTGGATTTCTTAGATAGAGAACTTTACTAATTGGCTTTTCTATGTACCGGTATGTGAATGTTCCTGTAAAGTGCACCGAGACAACTTTGCTGTGATTTGGTGCTCTATACAGTAAATAAACTGAATTGAATTGAATTGAAAGCTGCTGTTGTTTTTCTTTCAGCTGCTCCCTCCTTCAGGAGTTGCCACAGTGAGTGAACTCGCACAAAATATTTGTTAATTGGCCTTCCTGGTATATCAGGATTAACAGACTAGTACACTGACTCCCAGCTACTACCACATCAAACTTTTAATTAAATTCAGTTCATTTACATAGTACCAAAACACAACAAGTTTGTCTCAGGACACTGAGCAGAAACATTCACATACACAGAAAAGCCAATTAGTAAGGTTCTCTACAGAAAAGCCAATTAGTAAGGTTCTCTATCTAAGGAAGCAGCAGACAAGTTGAATCTTCACTTCATCACAGTCTCCCATCCTGAGCAAGCACAAAGGAGACAGTGGAAAGAAACATCTCTATTTTAAGAGTAAGTAAGTAAAGACAGTAGCAGAGTGAAAATGTGTGGTCAGTTTGTCCTCCAGCAGTCTAAGCCTATAGCAGCACAACTAAAGGACAGCTCAGGAAACCCAAGCCAACACTAACTATAGGATTTATCAAAAAGGAAAATCTTAAATCTGGACAGTGTGTCAGCCTCACGGACAGAAACTGGAAGTTGGTTCCACAAGAGAGGAGCCTGACAACTGAAAGATCTTCCTCCCATTCTGCTTTTAGAAACTCTAGAAAATGAAAGTAAACCTGCAGCCTGAGAGCGAAGTGCTCTGTTAGGAAAATATGGAACAATAAGATCAGTAATGTAAGATGGAGCTAGGTTGTTGAGGGCTTTGTAGGTTTGAAGTAAGGTTTTGAATTCAATTCTGCATTTGACAGAGAGCCAATGGAGAGCAGCTAAAACTGGAGGGATATGATCTCTCCCACTGAATCCAGTTAGGAGGAGAGATCTAAGACTTTAGCTAAATGTCAGCAAAAATGAACGTTGTGGATGTTTTTGTGTTGGCTAATTTTGATTAACCGAAGCAGCCGTTGTGAATGGGGTTGGCTCTGAAGGTTAATCAGCTGAAGGTCTACGCCCAGCCATTATTTCTGACAAGTTTCATTAAAATTTGTTCAGTGGCTCGTGAGATATTTTGGCAGCAGACAGCAACACGAACACATGCAGGTGATAGGAGTTCAGCTGTTTTTACGATGTGCTTACAGAAATGAGCACTTTGATTAAACTTCAGTGAAGCACTAATGCAACATGTGTGTTTACGTCGTTTTGTTCATTTGATCAACCTTTCCTCTGCCACTGACTCCAGCTGTTTGACCACGTTGTTTCCTAATATGATGGCAGCTGCTGCTAATCTGCACTCACACCAAATCTCCTTGGGGTTGACATCCTCACCTCGTTTCTTTCTTTTCCTCCTTGTTTTTTCTTTATTCCCTTGCTCCTTTTCTCTATCCCATCATTCCGCCTGAAAGCCTGGGAACCAGTCAGGGAGATTTTAAAGGAGAGTGGAGATTTGTTGGCTTTAGTCACGAGGACAACTCTAAAATCCTGCAGTTTGTTATGATTCACTGTTTGTTTAAAACGTGTTAAAGCTCCACTGACATCATCTTTTGACTTTTCAAAAAATGGCACAACATATATAAATATTAAGATTGACCCCTGACCGTTTTTGCTAAAATAATGTTAAATGAATGAAAATTACTTCCAAAAACAGTTTAAAATTAGCGCAGTTTTTTTAACACGATAAATAGGGATTTCGCCGTCGCAGGATGATGACGTCATGACAAGGAATTTCTCTACTGCGCAGCTTGAAAACAATGGAGGAGCTACAAACTCGATCCGTCCAATTTAGCCATTTAAAAGTTAATATTTTAGCGGATTGTCTGCAGAGAAGCCAAAGTTATTTCCAGTAAACAGCAGGTTATAATTTTTTTTCAGCTCCTGCTGGTTTTTGGAGACTTTTCACTTCAGGACGTGAGCAGCTCTGTGAGGACTTACAGCATAGTTTCCACAGCACTGAAATGGTAATATATTAGTTAATGGTTCTAATAATTATTCAACATTAATTTATAGTTTAAAAAATTAGTCCCTTTTAAAATATCTGTTAAATATATTATTCTTTTATTTTATTTTGTTTGTGTTTTCAGGTTTCCAGGTCTCCAGTCCATCAGGCTCTTCCTGAACCACTAGTACAACCCAGACTTTCACATCACAGCAGGTAAGATTGCATCAACGAAAAGAATAGTACTCAACAATATTCTTTGATGTAAATCTGTTGATTTTCTGTGGTTCTGATGAGGGAAGTGACAAAGTGGATGCAGCATTCAGCCCATAATGGACCCAGATGTCCCCTGCGTCCAGACCTACAACACCTGGACATCCATGAGCGTGGAGGAGCGAGGAGGTGGTGGAGTCTGAAGAAGTACAAGCAGCAGGATGAGGAGAAACTAGACCGATGTCCCCTGCGTCCAGACCTACAACACCTGGACAGGAGGGTGGACGAGGAGGTGTTGGAGTCATTTTTACAGAGCTGATGAAGTCAAACACCACTTGCATTTTTTAAACTCAATTTTTTTTGATAATCTGTTCATATTAATGTTTCCCCAGAGGTTTTCATTTATTTGATAATATGGGATGGTTTTATTTTAATAAAATGTTTTTTTCAACATTCACCAATTTTGTTTTTACTAAAGTATGAGCTGTGAGTTGTAGATGCACGAATGAAATTAAAACAGATACACAAATATTCTCACAAAGAATAACTCAACACTAACAGATAATATAGTGTACTACTGTAACTTTATTTACACATAACTACAGAAACACTTGGTTCATTGTTATCCTTTTTTTTTTTCAAATAATATGTTCATTTGAACAGTCAGAAAAAATATAAAATATTAAATTCATTGATTCATTTTCATCTCAATGCTCTGGCCAGTTGTAGTATTTCTGCATATTTTAATGTCTTGATGCACAAACGTAGCTTTCTGCAGCAGTCCTGATGTTCTACAGATCCTGAAGATGTCTCCATCTGTTGTTGAACAATATCAAGGTTTGTTCTCCTCCACCTCGGTCCACTCTTCAGGTGAAGACATTTCTGTGAATCCTCGCTCCTCCACGCTCATGGATGTCCAGGTGTTGTAGGTCTGGACGCAGGGGACATCTGGGTCCATTATGGGCTGAATGCTGCATCCACTTTGTCACTTCCCTCATCAGAACCACAGAAAATCAACAGATTTACATCAAAGAATATTGTTGAGTACTATTCTTTTCGTTGATGCAATCTTACCTGCTGTGATGTGAAAGTCTGGGTTGTACTAGTGGTTCAACAGGAAGAGCCTCAGGTGATGGACTGGAGACCTGGAAACCTGAAAACACAAACAAAATAAAATAAAAGAATAATATATTTAACAGATATTTTAAAAGGGACTAATTTTTTAAACTATTAATTAATGTTGAATAATTATTAGAACCATTAACTAATATATTACCATTTCAGTGCTGTGGAAACTATGCTGTAAGTCCTCACAGAGCTGCTCACGTCCTGAAGTGAAAAGTCTCCAAAAACCAGCAGGAGCTGAAAAAAAATTATAACCTGCTGTTTACTGGAAATAACTTTGGCTTCTCTGCAGACAATCCGCTAAAATATTAACTTTTAAATGGCTAAATTGGACGGATCGAGTTTGTAGCTCCTCCATTGTTTTCAAGCTGCGCAGTAGAGAAATTCCTTGTCATGACGTCATCATCCTGCGACGGCGAAATCCCTATTTATCGTGTTAAAAAAACTGCGCTAATTTTAAACTGTTTTTGGAAGTAATTTTCATTCATTTAACATTATTTTAGCAAAAACGGTCAGGGGTCAATCTTAATATTTATATATGTTGTGCCATTTTTTGAAAAGTCAAAAGATGATGTCAGTGGAGCTTTAAAATGTCTTAGTTGTCATCTGTAAACTATATAGTTGTTGTCTTTTAGTTTCACACATTTTTGCTTATTTTCTATAAAACAGAAGTGAAATATGAAATCCTATTTTCCCCCACATTATTCTGTGCTATGGAGGCTCACTCAGTGTACGTTCTGAGAGTTTCAATCAATTATATCCCGAGGTTTTTAAAATATTTAGAAATCATGGCAGAGAACCAAGGCAGCACGGGGGCGCAACTGGTAGAGCTGCTGCCTCTCAGCGAGAAGGTCACTGGTTCAAATCCCAGTCCAGGGGCCTTTCTGGGTGGAGTTTGCATGTTCTCTCCGTGCATGCGTGGGTTTTCTCCGGTTTTCTCCGACAGACCAAAAACATACATGTTAGTCTGATTGGTATCTCTGAATTGTCTCTAGGTGTGAGTGAGAGAGTGAATGGTTGTTTGTCTCTATGTGTCCCTGTGATGGACTGGAGACCTGTCCAGGGTGTACCCCGCCTGTCGCACAGTGATTGATGGACATGGGCACCGGCGACCTCCGTGACCCAAAATGGAAGAAGCGGGTAAAAGATAATGGATAGATGAACAGACACAGTCATGGTCTAGAGGCAGATAAGGGCTGTGGAGGATTTTTTTTTTCTGCAGACAGAAAACAAAAACAAATGCAGCCAGGCAGGTTTTTTTTTCTCCTCCATGCAAAGAGTCACACATAATCCTGATGTTTGTGCACAATAATTTGAGTTTTTACCATTTATCTTTGTGCCTGAGTACAATTAATGCCATTGTTTTAACTCCCCTTAATGATGAGGACGAGACAGACGTCTGGAAGAACTGCAAATAAAACTAATTTAGTTTGAAAAACAGTTTTCATTGTGCTACAGTGTTTTAGTGTCTGGAGCCAAAATGTCTGCCAACTTTATGAAAACATGCTCATTGATGAATGTCTGTCCGAGTGTTGTGCTTTAATACTGTATTAACAAAGAGAAAACCATAGAATTATAAATGCCATTGTTGCATATTGTTTCTTTAGATTCTGATAAAGTACAAACAAAATAAGAGGTTTTAAACAAATTTTGGATTTTTTTTAATCCATGAGCTCAGATTGTTTAGAAACCAGAAATTGTTGTAAAAATTGAGTGCACTGATGGTTTCATGATGGTTTCATGATGGTTTCGTGATGGTTTCATGATGGTTTCCCTCTTTTAGAGTTCACTCCCAGCTCATCTGCTCTCATGGTCAGACTCTGAAAACAATGAGTGTGTGTTTCTACCAGTAGCTGAGTGAACTGAGTCTTTTTGACAAAGTCAGAACATCGTTAGAGGAATGAACCTGAAACTTGATACAAAAAATGATTCTATTCCGTGACACAAACTCAAACCAAGTTTTTAGCGTGAGGTAGACAAGCTCACAAACAAATCCCGGTGCATGCTGAACAAATCAAGTCTAATGTTGTTACCTGTGTTTCTGCAGGCCATCGAGTCTCTGGGCATCATGATCTACAAAGCTCTGGACTACGGCCTGAAGGAGAACGAGGAGCGGGAGCTGAGTCCTCCTCTGGAGCGCCTCATTGATCTCATGACAAATATGGCCAAGGCAGAAAAGGACGCCTGCCCTGATGAAGGCTATGAGGCCACAGAGGAAGAGGATGAGGCGGAGGACGAGCCTGATAAACCCTCTGGAGTTCACAGCTACAGAGATATCCTCAAGGTGCGTAACAACAGAGTCCTCAAAGTTTAAGCTTGTTTGGTTTTGTGTTGGTGGTAGAGTCAGAGTTTAGGATAGTGCCAGAAACAAATTTACAATATAAGACATGTCCAATAAGATGGAGGTATGGATCAGGCTGGATGATCTCCTCCACTAGAGGCAAATGGCTGCAGCTTGAAGGGAGCATTGCATCTTTTCCAGCCTTAGAGGAATCAATTCTCATCCCCCCATGAAGCACGCTGAAGGTCCTGGCTTCACGGTCATGACACCAACAGAACCACATTATCTGCAACCATCAGACATGAAATCTTAAGATTCCCCAACCAGACAGCCTCATCTCTGTGACTATACGCCATGAGATCCTGTCCACAAAAACCACAAACTGGAGTCCGACCCGCGTCAGGAGCGCATGAGACAAACAGAACATTCATAATTACTGTAACTGCCACCGTTTATTTTATGTTTCATGTTGAAATGATCTTGAAAGGAGTTACAATTACTGTAATTTCCAGGTTATTGAGTGCACCTGAATTTAAGCCACGCCCACTAAATTTAAAAATACAAAAATAATTGTACATATATAGGCCACACTTGTGTGTAAGCCGCGGGTGTCCACGTTGTAACACGAGATGTTTATACAGAAATATTTTTCTGAACTTTTAATTAAATACATGCCAGTAACATACACAAGTACGTAGTGTTTAATTTGAGCCGGAACAAGATCCGGGAACTCTCTTATTTTGACAGGACACGTTCCGGCAACTGTTTGCTCGTATCTGGCAACTCTCAGGCTTACTATTAATAAAGTTATGAGCAAATATGACTGTCTTGTCATTTTGCGAGCCATGTTTGAACCGTGTCGCTCCCCTCCGCTGCTGAGATGATAAATAAATAACTCCAACACCTCCGCTGCTGTTTTCATGATGCTCTGGACACTTTTCACCCACAGCACACATGCAACAAAGAATAAACTCAAAGCAAGATTGATACCTGCCCCCTCTTTTCCTCTTTCTAGTTGACAAAATGTTTTAGTTTTATTGATGAGTTTGTCAAAGCACAATTTTGATGTTTTGTTTTTGTTAATACAGAAGTAATGTTTAATAAATGTTAGGACTCTATTCTTTGAACAGGTCACAGCGGACCAATGAAACTCGGTAATTTGAATGAAAATTGGTTTGGTAATTTATCTGTTCGGTAATTTGAATGAAAATTGGTTTGGTAATTTATCTGTTCGGTAATTTGAATGAAAAGGTTGAATAGAAAAATAATTTGTCAGATTTTATTGTAAGTTTTATTTATACAGGTAGTCTCACTGAGTCACGAGGACCCTCCCTCCAAGAGAGACTTGTATTGGACAGCTATATGAGCACCCAGATGTGATGAGGCTAAATGTGTTGGCGGCATGAAGCTTGTTAGCCCATAATTATTATTTTTTTAAATCCATAAATTAGCGGCAGCATTGTAGCAGTGTTCTAAGCATGTGAAAACAGTAGCAGCTTATAGTCTAGAAATTACGGTAACTGGTCAACAGTTCATGAAGCTGGTTAAAACATAAAACATATTTTCTTTGTAGTTTACTCACTTTTCCTTATTACCTCATTGTTAAATCTTTATTAACAAGATGTTGTTTAAATCCACCAAGATGATCCAGAACTGTGTTTCAAAAATCTAAAATAGCGACGACGGTTTCATCTTCTAAAAGTTAAAACAGTCCTCAAACCAACGAGCGGTATAATCTGTTAATTTACACAAGCTGACGGTAACCACTGACAAATGTTAAAGGACGGAAATATTTTAGATAAAGTATTTTGGAAGGAAAGGTTTCTTAAAAGTAAAAGTTTTTCATAGTTTTAAAGACATTCGTAAAGCTCAAGGCCTTTGTTAATGTTTTACCTGTCACCAGATTTTTAAAGTTCTTATATTCTGACATTTGTTTTGCTTATATTGATATGAAACAATCATAAAGGGACACTATCACATAGTTTTTTATAACTGAATCATTTGTGTTGTTGAGATCTTTTTTGATCTAGTTATTTTAATGGGTTTCATTTATTGCAAATTTTAAATCCTGGGAAGATGAGAGGTAACATTTATGTCAAAGATGTAATTCTTCCCAAAGTATATCAATAGTTTTAATTTTCAGGGGGTTATTAAAAAAGCTTCAGTCAGAGGAGCTAGCTGTTCAAGACGTGCGTGTGTCTGTGGGAATAAAAACCTTGACATCACACAGTCCTGCAGCTCCTGGTCAGTCCATGTTTCTCTGCTGTCCATCAGCTCAGAGTCTGTCTCACACTCCACACACTGCCTGCCTAACACAAACACACAGCTACACACACATTGACAACACAAACTGACCCACAGCTGGCCAGCTGTCAGGAGAAATGGTTGCTTCAGTGTTTTTCTCTTCTCTTTTTAAAGCACTTATCTTCTGTACTCTACCTCTTGTTCTGCTGTGCTAACCCTCAGGGACAGTAACTCGTTTTAAAGATTTGAGTTGATGAATGCATAGTAAAAGGTAATTTTGATCTATACTATAGAGATGAAATGTATTTAGGTGTTTGTGTTGGGTCTGTAAATATAGATGCAAGCAGCGTGCTGAGCATTAACCTAACACGCTTTTCTCTGAGAGAAAGTGGGACAAATGCTGTCATCACTGTATTTGTATGTGTATGCAGTGTGTTTTCTTTTATTTAACAAATGCTACAGGAGCAAAGTTCGATAAACTAAATCCACATTATCTAAAAAAGCTAAGACTGGTCCTCTGGACATTCAAAAAAAAATAATAATAAAAAAAAAAATAATAATCTACAATTTTTTTTGCTTTGTTTTGTTTTGTTTTTTTGAATGTCCAGAGGACCAGACTTAACTTTTTTAGATTTTTCTACCTGGATTATTGAGCATGCATCAGGGTAAATCCACATTATGTAAAAGTTAAGAGTATAAGAAGCAGCCAGGTGCTGCCACTTTCCTCTCTCCCTCCGTTCTATTCAAACCACCTGTAATCACCGCTCCAGCAGTGGTTCAGTGTTCTGGTTCATTCCCCTCGAGCTCCTGTGTTTGTGTGTTGTTTGCTGCCACCTCAGCTGTTTGTTTTATTTTATTTAATGAATACGTTTAATGTATCTGAGCTCCTTGTGTCTGCCTTCATCTGGGTCCAATCCCTGCTACGTTTGCAATATGTCGAGAAGGATGACTTTAAATTCAAATGGTTATCATCCACTTATTTGTAAAGGTTTTAAAATGAACATTGATGTCAGAAAATTTGCTGATGATGGATGGTTAGAGTGGGCACTGTTTTATGAATTAAAACAGCTTGGGATATTTCCTGAGATGAATGAGCAACGGCGTTTGAGAGAAAAGGAGGAGGAAAGAGAACGTTTGATTGCCATGGAGAGAAAGAAGCTTGAAGATGAGCGATCTGCTCTTGAGCAAGAGCAAGCTGCTTTAATAGAAAAACAAAAACATGAACTCTTTTTAATAAAGCAGGAACAAGAACGACAGCTTGAAACTGCCAAAAGGGAATTACAACTTAAACATCAGACTTTCTTAAAAGAACAGGAACTAGAACAACAAAGACGTAAAGCTGCTTTGGAGGAAAAGGAGCGTCTGTGGGAACAAGAGGAAATTGAACGACAAAGACTTCAAGTTGCTCGTGAACAAAACATACTGAAGTTGCAGAAGGAGTTGAGAGTGTTGAGGCTCAAAGCTGAACTGAAAAAGCAACTGGAAAAGCAACATTCATGTTCTACAGTGTGTCATCTAAAGGCGACACCAGAGCCTTGCACTCAAGAAGGTG
>JBBPBX010040128.1:0-15199 GCA_038048925.1 Garcialebias charrua | reverse complement strand
TATATACAGGTAGTCCTCGAGTTACATCGCAGTTCCGTTCCTACGGCCGTTCGCATGTCGAAAATCGCCGTAAGTCGTAAAACGCACGAGCCGCCACTTATACATGTACAGTACTGTACAGTTGCCAAGCACTTCGCCTATCCTAACACAGTACAAAAACACATGCAGTACATTTGGAGCCATAATGAAGGAAAAATAGTTAATTTCTTACTGTTAGCTGGTGAAGCCTGTTAGCTCGTTGCACGTCCGAGCTCTGCAGCTTCCAGCTGCTTCACGCGGTCCAAACTGTTTACAGGAAGGACTGTTAGCATGTTAGCTCCATTTATTTCGAGCCATAATGAAGGGAAAAAGAGTTAATAACTTACTGGGCATTTCTCCGCATTAGCATGTTAGCTCGGTGTTCCCGCGGTGAGCTGGTGGTGTTGGCCGGCGTGGTGGGATGCGGCTGAGCGATCGACGGCTGTTGCTCCAGGCCTGAGACGTCCACAAGTTCACCAAGCGTTTCCAGCTTATCCGTATGAGGCAACCTCTGATTGGACACACGGTCCTCCAAAGCCGGCTGTCGAGGCCGAAGCTAACTGAAGCTAACCGAAAGCTGGCGGACACATGCCGGAAACTGTGTAAATCGGCTTCTAAATAATAATAATAATACAGGTAGTTTATTTATAAAGCCATTTAAAACAACCACAGCTGCAACAAAGTGCTGTACACATGAATTCAAGAACATTTAAACACATAAAATACCGTAAGATTTTTCAAAAAAAATATTTATTTTATTTTATATTTTTATTAAGATGCGTTCGTAACACTGAATCGCCTTAAGTCGAGACCGCCGTAAGTCGAGGACTACCTGTATATGGGTTTAAACCCTTCCTAAACTCTTGCAGTGTTCTAAACAATGTTTCTAAACGCTCTAAAAGAGCACAGCATGTCATGATTTCAGCTCTCTGCCTCCGGCTGCTCTGCCATCCGCCAGCGCTCTCGGCCACGCCCACTTCTCTACAGAGCGGGGATATGACACGCTGCAGGAGGAAGCTTCTCCTGCCGCTGTGGGCTACACACAAGTGCAGCAGGTGCTAAGTAATTTCAAATTTATTTTAAATAAAATTTCCATGCCGATCGTTCGGCTCATCCATCAATCAACCAATTGTTTGTAATGTCTTATTTTGAAAAACCACGAAAGAACGAGTCAGCGAAACATGAACCGTGAAGTAGCGCCTGCTGTCGTCTCGTCTGCCTGTGTTGAGGGAAGTAGTTTGATTTTATGTTTGTTTTTTCTTCTTTCACACCCCATGCTGCCTACAGATTAAACTTACAACCCCACTTTTTTCCAGTTTTAACAGATGATGACTGAAAACTTCTTCTCCCCTGCCGGCGTTTCAGCCACATCTTTAACTCCTTCCAGCCTCTGCACATTAAAACAGTCGCTCGAAGCCTTTTGGTTTTGTTGACTGATCTGAGCGTGATGTTCATCCTGTGCCAATAAATCACAGATATGGGGCCCGTGACCCCTGACTCCTCCGCTGATTGTTTCATGTGCGCGTTAGCTATTCTCTATGAATTTGTTTTGCATTCAAAACAAAACGCAGCCAGAAGACAGAGCTATTGTTGGGCGAAGACGTGCTGGACGACTCGCTGCGAAGTAGATGTGAAGGATAAAAACAGCCCGCGGCCGTTAGAGCGAGCCTTGTGACTTCTTTGGGCCCGTTTCTGCTGCGGTCTGCCGTTAAAGAAGGCCTTGTCCTCGCGGTCATGTTGTCGGATCACACAGTGTTGAGGCGTAAATGAACTTCTGTCATCTGGTCAAACTGTTTGTTTCTCAGCGTTTTTTGCAAAGTAGTTGGAAGTTAAAAAGATGCCCTGGTGAGGTTTTAAACAAACGATCTGTCAAAGCACGTGTTGGGGATCAGTCTCGACTACTACCGCCGAATGCTCGATATCTGTGAAAATGGGCAGAGTTTTATATATTTTTTTGCGTT
The DNA here is from genome assembly GCA_038048925.1 of Garcialebias charrua. Classification (NCBI taxonomy): domain Eukaryota; kingdom Metazoa; phylum Chordata; class Actinopteri; order Cyprinodontiformes; family Rivulidae; genus Garcialebias; species Garcialebias charrua. The sequence goes on along the minus strand of JBBPBX010040128.1, from coordinate 13,220 downwards.
TGCTAATGTTCATCAGCTGTGGCAGCCATCTTGAACTGGGTTGACCCCAAAAGTATTTCTATTCTAGAGTTACATCCGGTCGTTGTTGTCTGAAAGTTGGATCTAAATCTGGGCTGATGTTCTTGAGATCTTTTGCTAACAGACACAGGCAGTTGCAACACAATTGCCTGTCCTTTGTGGCAGCAAGTTATAAATATAAATTTAAGAGAGCTGTAATATATTTGCTCTTAAGAGACAATAGGTGACAAATACAGTACCATAGCTGACTAATACATTCAAAAATAGGGGTGAACTCTCCTACACGTTTGTGTTTGTGCACTTAGAGGATTCTTGTTTTTCCTTTCTATGGAGCAAAATTAATTTATTGTCATACTTTATTTATATTCTAAGAGCTCTTCAGTAAAAGTCAGTTACTGTATTTTCCGGACTATAGCTTGCAGTTTTTTGCCTAATTTGCATGCCTTGCGACTTATAGAGAGCAGGTGCACCTGTTTATCTCTTCTAAAAACCCATCTCTTCTCCCTGGCTTTTGACACCATCTGAGATGTTGACTTTTAATCATTTTAATCACCTGTGTTATCTAATTGTATGATTGTTCAACTTTATTATGTGACTTTTAATCATTTTTATTACCCGACTGTATGATCGTTTTGTTGTGTGTACAGCACTTTGGTCCTGTGGGTGTTTAAAGTGCTCTATAAATAAAGCTGGTATGGTATGGTTTATGGATTTCCCCCATATTTTTAGACCAATTTTTGGCTCAGATATGACCGTTTTTCATTTTGGCAAAAAATGGTGCAGTACCACTTTTGTCCTCTAGGGTACACCCACCAACCGTTCCCAGCTCATGTGTCCGAAGTAGGGCTGTGCGATATGACGATGTATATCGTGGGGACGATAGAAATGTGTCTATCGTGCTATTTTCCTTCTATCGTCTCTATCGTGATAAATAAGAATAAAAAAATAACTGTTTGCGTTGCGACGCAAAGAAGCTTCATATTGTGGTTTAGCGACATGACGGCGCTGCTTTGTGTTTGACGCACGCGCGGGTTTGCGACACATGCTTTACGTTGTTAAACTCGAGAGCATGGAGACCCGGGGGCATGAAGCCGGTGTCACAACAAGGAGAAACCGCTGCACAGGCAGCCCAAGAAGAAGAACTTTTACCAAAAAGAGGGGGAAGCTCACCTTGTTAGCTTCCATTATTTTGCTCCGCTGAAACTCTGAGACAAAATGGGTCCAGAGGACACGAACCCAGAGTCCAACCGAGTCCGAACTCGGGTCCAGTTAACCAATACAAAACAGACCAGAGACACAACAGAACCGGAATCAAACGCAACGTTTTCTCTTTTCTGTTTCTTGCCTTGTTTACTCAAACTTCAGAGCGGATTTCTTCTTCGTGGGTTTTATTAGCAGCCGTTGTTTTACCGCCACCTGCAGGAAAATTTGGACTAAAGTAGAAACTCCTTTTCTACTTGAAAACTTCTCCCTTATTTTGTATTTTTTTAAGTGAAGTAAATATATTTAAGGATGTACTTAAATGCTGCAAACTCCCAAAAGCACAGTCCTTATACAAATATATTATTAGCTTGTCATAAAACTTGAAACTCCTCTTGCACACCCATCCATCCATCCATTTTCTTCCGCTTATCCGGGGTCGGGTCGCGGGGGTAGCAGCCTAAGTAGGGAGGCCCAGACTTCCCTCTCCCCAGCCACTTGGAGCAGCTCCTCTGGGGGAATCCCAAGGCGTTCCCAGGCCAGCCGAGAAACATAGTCCCTCCAGCTGTGTCCTGGGTCTTCCTCTGGGTCTCCTCCCGGTGGGACATGCCCGGAACACCTCACCAGGGAGGCGTCCAGGAGGCATCCTAACCAGATGCCCGAGCCACCTCAACTGGCTCCTCTCGATGTGGAGAAGCAGCGGCTCTACTCCGAGTCCCTCCCGGATGACTGAGCTTCTCACCCTATCTCTAAGGGAGAGTCCAGACACCCTGCGGAGAAAACTCATGCACACGCAATTTAATTTTGTGCTATGTTTCTCAAATTGTTCTTTTTTTATGCTGCCGTTTAGAACTTTATTAATAATTCTCTGCTTAGTTTAATTGTCTTTTCAACTGTTATTGTTTATGTGTATTGTATGCCTTGTTATACTGTTTGTGTTATTTTCTTTTTGATAAAAAAAAACAAACAACTTTGGTCCAAATTTTTCCTGTACACACACATCGTGTTGTATATATCGTGATATATATCGTTATCGTGATATAAAAAAGTCCATATCGTGATATATGATTTTTTTCCATATCGCCCAGCACTAGTCCGAAGGCAGCCTCCACTGATCGGACTGACTCTGTTGCAGCCCGGCCTCCTGCTCTGGAGGTAACTACTGTTAGCTCAGTGTTTGTTAGCAAAATAAGTCAAGAACCACAGGACAGATTTTTATCAAACTTACAGAAAGTAATCATGGTCATTTACAACTGACTAGCTTTATGAGATGTTTGAGATTAAAAAAATGGATGTTTTATAGACGTAAACGTGTCGCGGCTAGCTTCGGTTATTTTCCTGCTACTATTTGTCTAAATAGCTCATAAACTACACCGTGGATTTTCTTTAAACTTACAGAAAATAATTATTTGGTGTTCATTTACAAACTGTTAGCTGTTGGAGTTGTTTGAGATGAAATTCGATTTATTTATAATTTATTTTCACAGCGCACGCGATGGTTTGGAAAACGTCAAAGCGAAACAATTTAAAACCAGATTTTTGACAATAAAGTTGACTTTGACTTTTGACTTTGATTTGACCATTTTGTGAATTTATTAAGGAACGGTTAAGCTCAGGAACCCTTGTGCTATAATGTCAGCTATAATTTTTAGCAAACAATTGTTTTTACCGTGTTAATCTTCTTAAAGCCTTGCTGTGCGCTCCTGTGGCAGACATCTCCTGTGGCAGACATTTGCAGCAGAGCTAAACACTCGGACCACATTTCCGGGTTGTCTCAGCGGTGGCACGTTACGTCAGCGGTGACGTAGGTGCGGCCTAACTGAAGGTGAGGCCCGTTTATGGATTTTTCCAATTTATTGCCAATAAAATGGACAAAGCGACTTATAGAAGGTGGGTGCGACCTATCAGGCGGAAAAATACGGTAGTTTGAAATGTTTCTTCTTGGCTCTGCTGATGCTAACGGCCCAATCTTCATCCTCTGTGGTCCGATCACAAAGTCGAACCGTCTGATCAAACCTGAGTGGGGTCAAAGGTCACAAGGTTGCAGCAGGAAACCGGTACGGCGGAGTCACCTTCACGCCAGAGGTGACGTACTCTGCAGGTTCTGGTCCTCCTCACTGCTCCGACTGAGCCTGGACCACAGCAAACAGCCTGACGGGCGGTGTCGTTTGTTGCAGGACGAGCGAGACGCGTTTATGTTGCTAAAGAACCGGTGAGGCATGAAATATACGGTAAACCGAACAATCGGAAAATCATCCAAACTCCATGAAACAAACGTCAAAGCTAAGAAATGTAATGTAAAGATTCAAATAAAAGCCGAGCAGGATATCACGTTCATTAACTCACAGAGTTTAGTATTCTGATTAAAATGGTTCTCAAATTTCAGTTTGGGTTTTTACAAAAATTCAGAATCCAGACGGATGTTTGAGTGCAAGAGTCACGGCTGAAAACAATAAAACGACTGTCAGGCGTCATCGTTCAGTAGAATCAGCCTGTTTGTATTTTAAACCCCTGCATCAGAGTCAGAGTCAGAGAGTCTTTATTGTCATTTGCACCGCATGTGGTACATGAGATGAAAACGAGATTATGTACACGAGGTCCCAGTTACATCCAACAACAAATGAAAGAGAAAAACAGTAATAACATCTAGAACTAACTAAGAAAAACATCAACTAGTAATACACTAAGCCTAATATAGTGGGAATAAACAGCAGCACGAACATGAGTTTGTATGAGCAGATGGTCACAGATGAACACAGATGAACACAGCAACAAGAAAACAGATCAGCATCAGCATGATGTGATATTTTGCAGTGTTTATTTTTATTTTATTTTTATTTATTCATGAGTCTAACAGCCTCAGGGTAGAAGCTGTTCCTCAGTCTAGTGGTTCTACACTTGATGCTCCTCAACCTCCGTCCTGAGGGGAGTGGGGCAAAGAGTGAGTGTGCTGGATGAGTGAGGTCTTTCATGATGCAGGTGGCTCTTTTCCTGCATCTGGAGGTGTAAATGTCTGTGATGGTGGGGAGACTGACTCCAACAGACTTCTGTGCAGCCTTCACCACTCTCTGCAGAGCTTTCCTCTCTTCAACTGTGCAGCCTCCATGCCACACGTTGATGCTGGAGCACAGGATGCTCTCCACTGCACACCTGTAGAAGGAGGTGAGGACTGGGCTGCTCAGACCAGCTCGTCTCAGCCGTCTGAGGAAGTAGAGTCTCTGATGACCTTTCTTGATCAGGCTGGTGGTGTTGTTGCTCCAGCTGAGGTTATCATTCATGTGTACACCCAAGTATTTGTAGCTGGTTTGTAGTATGCACCAAGAGAAAGTTTAAAAAAAAAAGTAAAATTCTTAATAAAACGGGGAAATATTTAAAAAAAAAAAATCACTTGAACTGGAAAATGTTGCACTTCTTATTGTTGCTGCCTTCAAATCTGGGATTTAATTGGATTTTTAAGATTAAAAGCAAAAACGCTCCAACTTTATTAAGTTAAAATAATTGTAAACATTTCAAAATACTTCATTACTGTGAAGTATTTCTGTAGAAATACTGGTTTTAACTGTATTAAAATCTAATTAAATTTCAGGTTGTGTAAGCCAATAAAACGGAAGTATAACCCAGAAGGATGAATACTTTTCCATAAATGACTAATTCAAAAGATGAATTCAAGCTTCCAAGAATGTATTTACAGAAAAAGTTTGAGATTTTTTTATTGTAGTCCGTATCTTACCTGCGGTAGACATTAGTCAAAATGGTCTCCGTTTGCAGAAGTTAACAGATTGTTAAAACAACACTTTTAGTCAATAAATCAAACATGATGTAGATTTTTACTTTGTGTTATTTTTGCATGAATTATGTGACAAATGATCATTTTCCATCACGATTCACTCAAATCGCATTTTAACATGACGTTTTAGTGGAAATAACTCTTATTTCTGTAAAAAAAAAAAAACTTGTCGAATGGAGTGCTTTTTAAAAATAATATAGCAACAACTTGAACTTTTCATTCATTCAACCTTTATTTATACAGTTAATCCTATTGAGTCTCAGGGACCCATTCACAAGAGAGACCTAACAAAGAGTGATGACATCAAAGGCAACAAAAAACGTATAGGAAAAGGCCGTTTTTACCTGCAGGTAATGATGTCTGAGAGCGCACGTTGTAGCTGCACTCACGCAGAGACATGTAGGAGGAAATGTATGAAGGCAGCAGACCAAGAAGTGATTTAAAGATGAACATGTACCAGTGGGAGAGTCTGCATGAAGTTAATGATGTCCAGTTAACCAGTGAATACAGGGTGCAACTTGTGTGATGTTTGTGAGATGTGACTTGTCAGATATGTTCTCCAAACTGACATCTTTCTTCTGGTCCTCAGTGGAAGAAACTGAACCAGGACTTTGAGTAAAGCTGGGTTTTGTTTTGCTCTTCACTTTGTTACAACCAGAGCTGCAAAACATCTCAAAAAGCATCTAAGCGGCAGTCTGTGGTTCTACCTGTTCTTTATGTTTGACCTCATCATCTTCCAACACCTTCATCAAGATGAGCTAACAACATCTGATGCCCCCCTCCCCCCCAACCCTACACAATGAGAACCACTCAGCCTCCACCACCTTCATTAGTTCTTATTAACAGTGCAAGGTTGCGGGAAAGACGTTAGCGCCGACGTCTGGGCTCTCAGTGACTGATTCAGGGGAACAATCGACACCGCGCGGTGGTGAGGCGGGCGCTAACGTGTCAGAAGACTTGTCGACCGCGCTTTTATCATCCCCGGTACACACCATGACAGTCGGACCATGCTCCTATAAAGATGGCATCTGATTGTCTGGTGCTATTATGGGAGAGCAAGATGAAGGATGAGGCGATGAAGAGGAGGGTGCTGGTTTGACGCTTTTCACAAAACTTGATTTTTTTTTCTGCTTTGATTATAAAGCTATTCATTATCTTTGAAAAACAACAAAAACAAACTTGGAAACCCGTAAACCATCCAAATTATTCCATTTACTCGTGTTTGTTGTGTCAAGTGACTTGTCATCACTGGAGCTGGTTGGTTTCTGACTCATCTGGGTTAGTGATTCAAATCCTCAAACTGAAGCAGGACTTGTGAGTCCAAGGTCTCAATTACTGTACTTTTTGGCCTATAAGTCACAGTTTTTGCATAATTTGCATGCCCTGTGACTTGTACGCTGAAGTGACATATTTATGGATTTTATTCCTGTATTTATAAACCAATTTTTGGCTGAGATATGACTTTTCATTCATTCTGACTTAAATAAAAAAAATTGGAACAGTACCACTTTCAGCCACTTGATGGCAGCAGAGTAGTAATGAGTACTGCATGCCGTTGTCTCATTTAATGGGTACTAACCATGGCTATTAGGGGTGTAACGGTACGCTAAAATCACATTTCGGTTTGGTTCAATTACAAGAAGGGCTCGGTTCGGTTTATTTTCGGTACAAAAAAAAGACAAAATAAAGACTTACAAAATGTTTATTTTGAAAATATTCCAAAAATACGTTCGTATTGTAGCAATAAATAAAAGTGACCCATTTGGATGATATTTTAAATAAACAGCACTCTACAATAAATAAACTACTGTATATTAACAATAATAAAAATCTTAATAAATACAATAAGTCAGTAACCAGAACAATAAGCAGCAACAGACTGTTTACAATCTAACTAATCAAGTTTTTGTCCAGTAGCAGCAGTGTGGCTGTATTTGTCCTCATTACTGTACTCACAACCTCTTCTTGGACCTGCTCCTCCAGGTGGAAAAGTTCAGAGTTCAGTTCAGTCATCACACACTTCTTAGCTGCAGGTGATCTCTGGTGGATGTCTGTCCCTGAAGTGGAAGGAGAGAGATGCTACCTCTGTCCCAGACTGGAAATAAAACACAAAGAGGTAAAAAAAAAAAAAAGTTAATGAGATTATGATTTTAACTAAAAAAGATTATTTAGATAATAATAATAAAAGAACAATACCTCTTCTTGTGCTCATTCAGTTTGCACTACTTCTCATATTTGCACTAATGTTTGTATTACATTACTGCCTATAGTCATACATACTGTTTACATTCACTGTTTACATTTATTAATACTGTTTACTAGGGATGCACCGATCCACATTTCTCACTTCCGATCCGATCCGATACTTATTAACTGAGTATCGACCGATACCGATACTTTTCCGATCCGATACTGTTCAGGTATGTGACTCTGTATAATGAAACTTTTGTACCCAATCTATTCATTCCCCGCCACGGCAGTGGCTATATTGGCTTTCCCATCATGCTTAGCGCTTTTTTTTGTTTTTTCAGCTGCACCATGAGTAAGGAGGACATGTGTGTGGTATACTTGCCTCCTGTCCTGTGTGCTGTTAAAGTCAGTGGGTTCCCTATTGTAAGGCTTAAGAGTGTCTTCATTGGGTTTATCTCACACAGTGTTAAGAAGGGCAGTCACAGAATGTGATTGAACACAAGTGCTCTTTGAAGCTGGATCGGAAAAGTATCGGCAGGTTGGATCCGATACCCGATACTTAAATAATGCTGGTATCAGATACCGATACCGATACTGGGTTAGATCGGCCCCATCCCTACTGTTTACATTTATTACTACTGTTTACATTTATTACTACTGTGTAATTTACACTACTTTTATATCTACACTACTGCTGATACATATACAGTATTCTCTGACTAGCCTTATTTAAGGATGCCCAATGTGCCTTATGTGCCTTACTGCATATGCCACTTTGCCTCTATACCAACATCAACTACCTCATACATATACTGTGTACATTAACTCATATGCTGCTTTGCCACTCTTTGCAAATGTCAATGCTAGAACCTTCAGTTTATTTTATAGATATACTTTTTATACTACTATGCAAAAACTCAGGACAGTATTACACTTTTATTATTTCATTTTATGCTTATGTTCATTAAATGTTTAGTGTTTTAGTGTTGGTGTAAATTTTCATACTTTTATACTACTATGCAAAAACTCAGGACAGTGTTACACTTTTACTATTTTATGCTTATGTTTATTAAATGTTTTAGTGTTTTAGTGTTTAAATGGTTACTGTTGCACCGAGGGACTGAGAGAAACGCAATTTCAATCCTGTGTATGTCCTGTACATATTGCAGTTCTGACAATAAAGTTGACTTTGACTTTGACAGACTTGAACGGTTGAATCTCTCACTCTTCATCAGGGCAGGGCTTCTTGACAATATCAGTTTTAGTTTTTTCATAAAGTGAACTTTTTGACTTAAGTGTTGACGTGATGAATGTCTCATAGTGAGGATCAATAACTTTAAAGCCTGCGCATAAAACAACATTCAGACTTAGATTCAGAGATTTAAAAACTCATACAGTTTGTGTTATTGCTCTGGACCGATCTGAATTACCGGATAAAGGATGTTTAAATGCTGCTGCTGTTAGCGGTGTTTGTAACAAGCTGAGTGCTTTTCTTCGTTCACTTTCGGATGAAGTAGTTTTAATGCAGCTGCTGTTTCTTCGTTCATGTTCGGATGACGTAGTTTCAAGCGCGTTCACGTTAGACGTGTTGTCTGCTGCAGATCCAGTCTTGTGAAACAACGTCAACACAGCTTTGAATGTGCGCTTGTCTTCAAACAGTAGACCGCACACAACATGCTAACGGCTAAATGCTACGTGTGCTGCGCGATAATAACTCCATGCTGAAACGCGCCCAGGAAATTTTGTTCCTCGGTGCATATATTCCCCCGTTAATAACGTTCAATGAGTGAAAAAATAACCGAAACGGTACGCAGGTGGACTGAACCGAACGTGCTGTACCGAAACGGTTCGGTACACCCACGTGTACCGTTACATGCCTAATGGCTATAATGACAAATTAAAAAAAGTTCAAGACAAAAACAAGTGGACTTTATTTATGATACTTCACTTTATAGTTGTTTTTGTTTTTTTGTTAAACTTTTTTGAATTTACCATGTCCTGGATGACTGAGAATCACAGCTGGGCACCGCTAATTAAAAAATTAGTTCCACAATTTCTAAAACGCTTATTAATTTTTTTAGGTCCACAATTTCAAAAGCACAAATGTCTTATGAAAATTAGGGGAAGCTAATCCAATCCGCTATTTATATATTTTCTATATTATATATATATATATATTTATATATAGCCGGCAGCGTTATCAATATTTGCACTACACTGCCAAATGTAACAAAAATGATCCTAAAAGGATGAAATTACAAAAATCAAAGGATTTATTTAATACTTTACGTACATATATTCTATTCGGCCACGAAATTAACAAAAAATAGAATGATCTTTTAATCCCTAAAACCACGTTTAAATCTCAAATACACGGGTGTGTCGCCACGGCATTTATACATGAAAGTAACCCAAATACATAAAACTAACGACTCGCCGTCGAATGGTCGACACAAAACGCACAATAAAATCCTCCGGCCACGTTAATTTGGCTTGAAACAGCTGGGTTTTCTAAGGATTTCCATTAGTAACCCACAACCAACCGGCAGACACAGTTAGCGTCTATAGGTACTCAACAGATTTAATGAAAAGTAATTAAAATACATGACAATAACGACTCACCGTCGCGTGGTGTACACAGAACACAAAATAGAATCCTCCGGCCACGTTAATTTGGCTTGAAACAGCTGGGTTTTCTAAGGATTTCCATTAGTAACCCACAACCAACCGGCAGACACAGTTAGCGTCTATAGGTACTCAACAGATTTAATGAAAAGTAATAAAAATACATGAAAATAACGACTCACCGTCGCGTGGTGTACACAGAACACAAAATAGAATCCTCCGGCCGCGTTAATTTGGCTTGAAACAGCTGGGTTTTCTAAGGATTTGTCCAAGTACCCAGCACAAACAGCTAGCCACGGAATTAGCCCCTGAGTTCACCTCTAACCCGGAAGCTGTCGAGATGGAATAGTCCATTTTTAGTAGGGGGATAATGAAATCAACCGTTTTTTAAATTGCTTATTTAATGATTGTTTTCATCGTAACTATAATTATTTTTATGTTAAATGTAGATTAACAAGCAGGATCAATGTTAGGAATTAGGTGACTGGCCGGGGCGCGGCGGGGCCGGGGCCTCATGCTGATGGGATCCCCAGGCATTTACCTACATGGTAGATCCCCCCCTCTGCTCCCTCCCCCCTCCAACCCTCCCTCCCCCCTCCAACCCTTCCTCCTCTCTGCTGTTTACGGTGGGGAAAAAGGTAAAACAAGCAGCATTATGAGCTTGTAAATAAGTTTATTGGTTTTTACTGATAGATAATTAGTTATTAGCGGTACTGCATTTTAAATAAAAATAGCAGAAATCCGCTTATGAATTATAAAAGTTAGTCAATTCACAAAAACGCTGACAAAAAGTTTAGGTCCACTGTAAGCGGAATAGCGCTTTAGCGCTCCCTAGCGTTCATTCGCCCACCTTTGCTGAGAATCTTCACCAGCTATTAATGACTCAGTCGGCCTGTTATAGTACCCCACCTTCATTCTGCTCGCTGCATGGAACCGTCAAACCAGCTGCACCACCCCGGCGAAATGCAGCTGATTTGACCGTTAAAGTGCATTTATTAAGCAAATGTTAGACTGAGACACACATTTACTATAATTTTGAGCCTTTTTTTTTAGCAGCCACTGTCCTCAGCTGTGTACGCCTGCTTTGCATCACTGGAGAAGTGCAACTATTTTTTTTTGTTTTTTTGGCGTTTTTCGGCTCTAGTGGCCCATTTTTGTTGTAGAGGATGGAGGGAGAAACAGGGCAAGAGATGGGGAGACATTGTGGAAAGGTCGTCGGGACCGGGATGTGAATCCGCGACACCACAGTGAGGACTAGCCTCAAACATGGGCCAGGCTCTTAACCCCTGCGCCATAGCCGCAGCCCAAGCACAACTATTTTTAAAAATATGGCTGATTTGACCATAAAAGTGCATTTATTAATCAAACGTTAGATTGATACACACATTTACTATATATTTGAGCAAACAAATAATTGCTTTGAGGTGCACATTGCACAATGCACATTTATCTTGGTAAATGTGTACAGCAACTCGTCACATACACACATTTACTTCCGCGTATCGGATTTTGAAATGCAGCTGATGTGACCCTCAAAGTGCATTTATTACACAAGCATTAAGAGTGAGACACACATTTAATATAATTTCGAGCAAACAATTTTTTTAGGCGGTTATCTTGTTAAAATCTTGTTAAAGTTCCCGCGTCCGCCATTTGGCAGCCCATCGGTTTTTTGCATAACACTGGCCCACATTTCCGGGTTGTCAGTGGTGACATAACAAACGCAACACGTCATCGGTGATGCATAATAGATGCGACGTATACGGTAAAGCGACACATTTATGGATTTTTCCACTTTGTTAGACAAATATGGACTGATATGACTTATAGGGCGGAAAATACGGTAACCTGAATCCTACTGTCCAGGCATGAAAAATACTTATACAGTGTTAACACAAATCTGAAACAATAAGAAAAAAACTTCACATAAAACTGTTTCAGTGTGTGCTGTTAACCCTTAATTCACCTTTTGCCCCCTCCTTGGGGATAAAACCCTTAACTCCCATGAATGGGTGCGTGACAGGCTGACAGAAAAAAGAAAAACGGAAGCAGCAGCTGAGGTAAATCTGCGGCTAATTCAAGAAGACTAACGTGTGTGCGTGTGTGTGTGTGTGTGTGTGTGTGTGTGTGTGCGTTTGATTATGTCCTATTTGGGGACTTCAACACGTTTACACACCAGTCATTTGGGGACACCTTGGCAATTGGGGACCAAAACCACGGTCCCCAATTGGAAAACCATATAATCGCATTCAGCATGCTCCAAAATGCATTTTAAACCAAAAATCTCAAACGTCCCAAAAAGTCATCAAAATAGGTTTTTTTGTGTATGTGTATGACTTCTCCCCTCGTCTCCCCATAAAATCTGTGTATACCTCACTGTTGCCCCTTGTGGGAGTGTATAGAACAATGTGACAATGACAATGGGAACCTGCCCTGGGGCCTCAGAGGAGCCTCATCTTGGGATTAGTCTAACAAAGGCCTTAAGAAACCCCCTACTTGTTTTTGTATTGAGCGCTTGTTCTGATTTTATCATGTCCTGGATGACTGAGAATCTTCACCAGCAAACCCCCTACTGTTAAGAGGGGGGTGCGATTTGCAAATTTACATAGGCATGTTGGATGTTATCTCAGGCTTTTTAAACCTGCTCACTCACCCTCTTGGAATAGAGAATGCTTTTTGGATGAGAAGTTAAACCTCTTCTGTTACAAATAAAAGAATCATTAAAATAGAAACTGAAAATATAAGTAGGACCACATAGTAACCCATGTTTTGCCTGATATTAAAAGTTTTTTAACAAATGAATGGTCACATGGATTAAGCAAAAATTAAAACTATTCTAAAAAACTGATAAAAATATTGTCTTTTGAAGGTTATAATCATAGTGTCAGCAAATTAGCAGCACTATATTCTTCAATACGGTTTTAACATGTCAAAAACTTTGTATACTAATTACTGTAGTTATTTACATAAACTTTTTAGAAATGTTTGCCTATAATTTATTATCAAAATATATTCCTATTTCCATTTCTCCACCTATCATGGTCTGTATAGCAATGTACATTTAAATGATGATGTTACAAAACTAAATTAACTGAATTCTTTGAATTGATCAATATGTATTTGAAGTATGTTTTTATCATTAGAATATCCAATTACTAATTTATTCCAAATACAAATCTGACAGGTAGTTGCTTTAATTTCTTTGAGTATAATGAAAAATCAGTTGTTGTCTATGTATTAAATATCTAAAAGAAAATGTTTAAAACAATACCAAAACCATAAATGAACGACAAAGAATGACAATGAAGACACCTTGACATTGACCTTGATAAATTTTAATACAACACTCCAAAAAGCAAATTAAATTACATTCAAACAAAAATATTTTTGTCTAGTGGAA
>JBBPBX010040127.1:8926-29528 GCA_038048925.1 Garcialebias charrua | reverse complement strand
ATATATATATATATATATATATATATATATATATACAGTATATACTAATCTGTGATGTGTTTGCACAACTAAACTTGCAACTCGCCTCAAATGTGTTAAAATGTTTGATTTTCTGGTGGATTTTAGAAAGTTCACACTGTGAGGCTGAAGTTAGACTCAGGACGTGACTACCCAGAATGTGTTGATTTCTTTTTCTTGAGTATCCTTCTGTCACAGAAGTTTTACTCTCATAGTTCATAAAACTGGAGCAGGAAATAACTAAAAATAAACACTCTTCTGCAGATATAAATATGAGTATTGTACATTTACGTGTTACTCTTGGTCAGCACTACAGAGAGCCACTGCAGAGGGACCACATGAGCCATGTGTGGCAGTCACTATAAATGTGTGGCTGAATGAGATATACAGTAAACTCAATATTTCTGAACCAAAATAACCTGACACTACTCAGAAATGTTACAATTAGATGTCTCTGCTTTCAAGATGTCAATCATCAACAAATGAAAAACAGTTTGGCATGTATGTATTTGACAGTAAAAGGGTTTTGAGCACCTGTGACAAAACAGAAACAAAGCCATTCATTGGAGAAAAGCATTTCAGCTGTCACCTGTCATGCCTGTTTTAAATTAAAATCATGTGTTGCTTTAAAAAAAAAGGGATGGCATTTAGTCATCCATCTAAGTATTCACCCTTTTGCTGCTGCTAATCTGTGGTCAGGCCATGAAGGCAACAGGTCCAGGAGGAAAACCCAAAGTGACCTTCTCCAGCTCCTGGGGAATCCCAATGTTTTCCCAGGCCAAATAGTCAATCAAGTAAGTTCTGGCCACACAGCCTGGCCACCAAGTGATGGAAGCTTATTTCAGCTGCTTATATCCAGGATTTTGTTCTTTTGGTCCTGATCCAAATCTCATGACCACAGGTTAGAGTTGGAATGTAAACAAACTGGTAAATCCAGAGCTTTATCTTTCAAATGGACTCATTTTTCACCATGACAGATCATAGCAGGTCGCTTTCGTAAATGAGCCCTCGAGGCTCAACAAGATTTACTTGACTAAATAAAGGTTGAATGAAAAAAAAGCAACACCCTCATTACTGAAGATGAGTTCCTGATCTGTCAATCCATCTCCCGCGCCATCCTGCCATCATGTAGAAATAAAACTCTCAATTGCTTGAACTCCATCAGAAGCAAAGACCTGCTCCCAATTCAGAGGGCACATTCCACCATCTGGTTGAGAGCCATGGTCTTCGATGTAGAGGAGCTGACTCCCATCCTAGCTGCCTCCACTTGTCCTTGTGCTGCATCAGTTTGCTGACGGTCAGAACCCAGACACCAACAGAAAAATATAGTCTGCAAAAAGTTCAAAGAGACACTGAAGTTCCCAAACCAGACCCCCTATGTTCCCCAACCAAGCCTGAAGATCCTGTTTATGAACACCACAAACTGGACCGGAAACTAGGGACAACCCTGGCAGAATCCAACCTGCACCAGTGATCTCAACTCTGCTCCTGCTGTGGTTCTACAGGGACAGTGACCTTCACAACCCATACTCCTCAGCATCCTCCATAGAGTGCCTCAGAACAAGTCTCCTTCAGGTCCTCGACCACCTTGACCTGTAAGGGTGACTATCTGGCCCACGGTTGAACCACCCAGATAAAAGCCACACTGCCACGAGCCTCCTTTCCAAAACCCTGGCGTAAACTTACAAGGGGAGGCTGAGATCTCATCAAGCCCTGGCACCCTGCCACCATGGAGCTACCCTTAAACACCTGAGCCATGGGGAAGGACTCCTCTGAGTCTTCTAGTCTGCCTCCGCAAGGTGGACATGGTGACTGGATAAAGTGGATTCTCAAATTCAGAATCAGCAGCCAAGCACATCCTGACACAATTTTCTTTTCCTGAGTCACTGAACGGTTCAGAACCTCCTCGAGGCCCATCGAATGTCCTCCTCCATGGCTCCTTTGAATTCATACCACATCTGATGAAGCCACTAAATGTAGCTCAACATCTGTACAGCTGACTGTTAGAGTCATTTTGGTGTTGACATTTTTGTGTTGTGGTGGCCATCTTGAATTTGGTTGACTCAAAAATTATTGATTGTCCGATATTTGAATCCAATGTTTATTTTCTGAGAGTTTCATTAAAATCAGTTTATTGGTTCATGTATTTTGCTCATGTTACAGACAAATAAACAAAACTGGCCAAACAGATTCACTTTACTTTCAGCAGCGGACCATTAAAGGGATTTAGAGCATAATAGTTTGTCACAATTGTTCTTTCACAATGTTTAATCATAATAAGAATATTAAACATTTTCAGCTATTGTGCAGCAACGGTTACTCTGCAGGATACATAAACTACTTAAATGTCATTTCCTGTGAAAATGCAGTGTGAATCCTTGTCGCTGAAGGATTTTAGCTAAAAACTGCTGAAGAATCCTAAACCAGGTTAAAATATTTAATCACTAACCTGTTGATGTGAGCTGAATTTGAACAGCTGATACTTTCTGAAAGCAGAAAAACTGTGTAGAAAAGCTGAATGAACCAGAAAAGTAGCAGCAATGAGCAGAATAAGTTATAGAGAATAAGGCAGAAAGAGGCAGAAATTATTACCCAAAAAAATCTGAAATTTGCAAAAATTACCGTAAAAATTAACAGAAAAAAAAATGCAAAAAAATAATAATAAAAGTACGGTAGCTAAAAAGGCTAAAACAAAGAGTTTAAATTTGCAGAAATAAGTTTCAATTAGCTTAAAAAGTTGAAATAATGTTTAAGAATCAAAAGGTGAAACAGCAACCAAATAATAGTAGTAAAAAGGCTCAAATTAACAAAAAAAAAAGTAGCTGAAAAGGCTGAATTCAGCAGAAAGATGCTGAAATGAGAATAAAAAGCCAAAATTTGAAGAAATAAGTTGAAAGGAGCAGAAAAAATATGAACAAAGCTAAAAGGAGCTGAAAGGAGCCGAAGCAGAACAACAGCTGAAATGAACACAACACCTAAGCTAAATATTTCAAAAGGTTAAAATTGCACAAATACCAAAAGTGAGAGCCTGCATGTTTTTGATGGTGTAATTATGTTTGCATCAACAGAGTGCAAGGTTTGGTTTTTAGAATAAAATCGGTGAAGTTGTGAGTCATCGGGTGGGTTCACATCGTCCCACACAGCCTCATGACTCCACAAAGTGTTCGCTCAACTAACTTTAATTAAAAACACCAATCTGGAGTTTCAGTAGGAACTCAAGGCTCTGAGTTTACTTCTCCACCCTTCACAGCGTTTTATTCTCGCCTGCTGCAGAGGCCCAAAATGTGTGCGTTTGTCAGTAGCTTTAGCAAAATATCTCGTGAGCCACTGAAGCGCTCAGGAAATAATCAACTGATTAACTTTTATATCCAGCACAATTCAAGAAAGCCACCACAGCTAACCGAACAGAGAAAACAATTTCAATTTCTGCCTACTACTGCAATTACTTTTCCAAAAGGGACATATTTAATACTTTTTTACCCGTTTCCTCTCGTACTGCTGTGTTCAGTCTTCTTTTCATTTCATTTCTCACTTCCCGCCGGCACTCAGTCAGAACTCGGTTGTAAACAATGCTTCTTCTTGATTAGTTTAATGGAGGATGGCAAAAAACTATAGGTGTGCATTACCGCCAGCAACTGGTAAGGAGTGTGGACCACATCACTACGGTACATTGTGCTGCATTCAATGTTGTCGGAAAAAAGAGTTTCGCGTTTGTAATGTACAGCTGGGGTGGCAAACAGGGTGGCAAGGCTCTCTGTTGGGGTGGCAACTGCCACCCCATGCCACCCCAGTAGATCCGCCCCTGTCTTTTGTTAAGGGATGCGAGTTGTTCGTAGCGCTTCTGGCGTCCCAGGGATAGAAAATAAGCAGGATGCTCGGTTCTTTCTTTAGGCAGAACACGCCATATTTATTCACACGAAGACCACTACTCGTACACTAACAGAAGAAGAAAAAGGTGGGGAAGTCTCTCACGGAGGAAACCGGAAATAGAATTCCTGCTCTTCACAATAAGAGCATAAGAGCGTATATTAACATAGCTCAACACCCCCACTCGCTCTTATGTCCCTGGCTCATAAAAATACAAACACAAATCAACCTTTTCACCTTAATATATGTACAACAAAGAAAAATAAACAAGACCTTCTGTCTTCACATGCCAAACAAGTTCGGTTTGAACATCTTCAACTTGAATTTGGTTGCAGGCTTTGTAAATACGTTAGCAACCATTTTTTCAGTTTAACATTATTCCAAAGATATTTCTCCTTTGTTGACTATTTCCCCTGTGAAATGATACTTTATACAGTATTAACATGTTTGCATGTCTATCTTTTGACCAGATTTTTAGCAAGTGCTGGTTGTCTTCAAAAACCTTTGTTTGAGAGTATTTGTTCTAAATAAATGCACTCTTGCATTTCAAACTTTTCAAATAATTTTTTTTCCTTTTCACATCTCTCCTGTGACATTTTTATTTCTCTTCCAATACTCTCAAAGTCTATCCCTAAGAAGTATTTCAGCTATCCTAGGTTCTTCATTTTAAATCTTTTAGTAAACATGTCTTTGACCTTGTTCAGCACATTTTCATCACTAGCTGCTATAATTAGGTCATCTACCCATATTATTAAGATTACTTTTTCATTTTGTCTTTCCCAAGTGTATACAGTTATCAGCTGGATTCTGTTCAAAACCATTTTCTGTCAAATATTCATGTAACATAGCATTCCAATTTCTGCCAGATTGCTTTAGTCCATATAATGATTTTTGTAACATCAGTACCAGTCTGTCATTACCCTTGATCTTTTTCTCATAGCCTTCCGGCTGTTCCATGTAGATCTCTTTATCTATTGGCGCGTGAAGGTAGGCTGTTTTCACATCCATTTGATGAAGGATCAAGTTCTCTTGTGCAGCCTTTTGCATAAGAACTCTCACGCTTGTCATTTCAGCTGTGGGTGAGAATGTCTCCTCATAGTCGATTCCTTGTCTTTGACTATATCCTTTGGCCAAAAATCTCGCTTTGAATTTGTCTGCTCCATCATTGTCTGTTTTGAGTGCGTAGACCCATTTCACCCCACTGTCTGTTTACCTGGTGGCAGGTGTGTGACTCTGAATGTCTCATTGATTTCATTTCTTCATCTATAGCAGTGGTTCTTAACCTTTTTTGAGCTACCGAACCCTCAAGTTTCATATGGCCACTCACCGAACCCCTCTTTTTTAATATATAAAATATGATTTTTTTCCCCCAAATTCTACAACATCACCTTGCTCAAAGAACAAAAGCAACACAGTGCATGAACTCACAACAACTTTATTCTGGCCCAATAAGAGTTTCATCCCCCAAAAATATTTTTGTACAATTTTTAATCATCAAAGAGGAATTTGGGATAATTTATCTTCAGCTGCTGTTCCGAGTAGCAGATTTGCCATCTTTAATGCAGCTGGTTTTATGAGAGATTCACCAATGGAGTGTGGCTTACCCTGCTTTGCGATCAAATAAGCAACTTCGTACGATGCTGCGAGGATCGGTTTGCTAACAGGTACAAATCCAAGAGCAGGCAGAGTGGCCCTTTCATCATATCTGGCTCGTTGCACCTTGAAATGAACAAAAAAAGGTAATTATTAAGTGTCAGAAATTACCACAAAATTTTTAATTGACCTTAAACCAGAAAAAGAGTACTAAAACATGTTGCTGAAAAGGTAGAATAAGCTTAAATTAGCAGAAGAAAGCAAAAAGAATATATTTGCCCAATTAGGCTGAAAGAAGCAGAAATGAGCACAAAAATGTGGAAATTATCTGAAGAAAATCTAAAATTAGAAAAAAGATTCAGCTGAAAAGTAGCTAAAATAGCAGAAAGAAGCATCACCAGAATGAAGTTGAGAGAGCACATTTTTGCTGAATTAGGATGACATTTTTTTTAATAAGAGCATTAAATGTGGAATTAGCTTAAAAAGCTAAAATTAGCATAGAAACAACATCATATCTGGCTCGTTCACCTTGAATTCAGCAGGCGTTGTGTTCTTGTATTCTCCGTCTGTGCATCTTCATGAAGTGTTCCTTCAGTTTTGCCGGCGCCAGACTAGTTGCTCAACTTCGTGTTGCATATCATGCAGATAGGACGCTGACTCCCATCCCGTTCCGTGACACAAGTGAATCCATGTCCAACCACTTTCTTTTTTTGCCCGACATATTTACCGTAGTTTGTAAACACACGACGTACAGCCATTGACTTCATGCGCGCGTTATATTTCCGCATCACTGCACTGAATCGTGTGTTGCCAGATTGGGCGGTTCACCGCGATTTTCCTTCTGACTTTTGCGGATAGAGAGTGCTTTGGGCGGGTGGGACTCTATTTGGCAACACCGGTCACAACGGTGTTTACACAAGTGTGTCTTTACATCCGGGGCAGAGACTCCACCGAACCCCTGAGACCCGCTCATCGAACCCCTGGGGTTCGATCGAACCCAGGTTAAGAACCAGTGATCTATAGCTTTCTTCCACAGTTTAGCCTTGGGTGATGTCATGGCTTCCTGGTATGTTGAAGGAATGTCACATACTGCTTTGTAACAAGAGTCTATGCATATTTGCAGTTTGTCCTCTGCATCATCTGTTTCAAAGTCCTCTAAGTATGTCGGTTTCTTCTTTGTTCTTGAAGGATTCCTTCTTACTGTAGTTTTGGTGTTCTCATCTACTTGTGTGCTTTCACTCTTTTCTTGTGAAATGTCCACCTCAGTATGTGTTTCAATACCAACATCATTTTCAACACCATTTTTAACATAATTTTCAACACCATTTTCAACATAATTTTCATCGCCATTTTGGATGTTTACGTTAGGATTATAGTACTCTATCTGAACTTCTGAAGTTTGAGTTTGTTTCTCATGAGCTGTTTTGACTTGGAATTTTACCAATCTGTATTTTGCAACTTTCTCAGTTTCTGGATAATAGACCAGATAAGCTGGGCTGTTTTTATCGTATCCAACAAAAATACCTTGCTCACATCTAGGATCTAATTTTCCTTTGTCCTGCTTGTAAGGAAAACATGTTGACCCAAACTTTTGTAGTTTTGACACATTAGGTGGGTTACCTGTGAGTAGTTCATATGGAGTTTTCTTTGTGCTTCTGCTGTAGCACCTGTTCCTGACGTAGGCGGCAGTCTGTACTGCATAGTTCCATAATTTTACAGGTAAGTTGCTTTCAATCAACATACATCTACTCATGTCAAAAAGAGTTCTCCATCCTCTTTCGGCTGTGCCGTTCTGGTGAGGAGAGTACGGCGCTGAAGTCTCATGTCTAATTTTATTCTTAGTTAGCAGTGTCTTAAAATCTCTGCTTGTAAATTCAGTGCCGTTATCTGAACGAATGCATCTAATTTCACCATAAGGTGATGAATCTGCAATAAATCTTTCTGTGGCTTGTACCACGTCACTCTTACTTTTAAGAAAATACACAAATATTGTGCCTGAGTAGTCATCTGTGAAAGTTTGTGCATATTTATGCCCTTCTAGACTTGTGTTTTTCATTGGACCATTTAAATCAGTATGTACCATTTCTAAAGGTGACTTTGCTTTTCTGTCAGCTTCCCTGTTTCTGTTCTGTACAAATTTCCCTTGAGTACATATTTCACACAGTTTTTCAGGTTTTGTCATGTTACCTTTGATTTCCATACCTTTCACAACATTTTGAAGTTTTCTTACATCTTCATAGTTACAATGACTTAGTATTTTGTGCCAGGTTTGCATATCATGACATATTTTACATTGATCACTGCTCATTTCAACAGTTGGTAGATAAAAGAGATTTTCACTTTCATAAAAGTCTAACCTGCTGTTATCTTTTGCGATCATGTGACGGTTTCCTTTCTTGAATGTGATGATCGCACCTCCGTTTGTTGCTCTTGCCACTGAGAAGATGTCGTGGGGATAAGAAGGCATGTAGAGTGCATCCCTCAGCTGCGCTCGATGGTGATGTCCTCTGTTGTCCTGTAGATGGATTATGGCTGTTCCTCTTTTCTGCGCCATTCCTGCACATCTGGTTCCGTCGGCTAATTCCACAGTGTGTGAGTTGGGCTGGAAAGTTTCATCAAAATCTTTAAACTTTCTGATGTCATTCACTATGTGGGAAGTTGCTCCGGCGTCCACCATGATGCCCTTTAAGTTGACGTCTGTTTGATCCTTACTTCGTTTAAGCTCTGCTTTGTAAAGCTGATCTTGTCCTCTTTGTGGATCTTCTGAAACTCGCCTGACTCCATCTTGATTCCCCTTCTTCTTGCACAGTGATTCTTTGTGTGTGTTACTCTTACAGTAGTTGCACCACACTCTCTTTAAACATGTTCTGGCTTTGTGCCCTTTAATTCCACACTTGTAACATATTACATCTGCTTCTTCTTCATTTTTCTTGTTAGAAAAATGTCTATTATGTCTTGTGTAGGTTTTCATTACATTGTCAGAAGACTCTCTTGTTTTCATCTGTTCAGTCTCTTCGTAGACTCTCAGTTTTCTCTTAAAGTCTGTAAATGTAATGTTTTCTTCATCTTGACTAATGTGGACAGCAAGCGGTTTGAAGGATTCTGGTAGTCCATTTAATGCCATGGCCACTAACAGTCCATCACTCATGCTTTCACCAGCATTTCTTAAAGCTGTGATGAGGTTTTCAGCTCTTATAATAAACTCTGTGACACTCTCGGTGTTCGCCATTTTAAGCTTCGTCAACGATGTGTACAGGTTTATTATTCTTGGTTTGCTTTTCCCTGAATAATGTTCTCTCAAAATTTTCAGGGCTTTCCTCCCATCATCATCCGCTTCGTGCCTTATCAGTGAGAGACTTTTATCATCCAGCAGTTTAACTAGCTCCGCATAACAGTCCTCATTTTTCCGTCTGTCTTCAGCTAGTTCTGCTGCGTCATCGGTGTCTGGTTCGACCAGAATAGTTTCTTTCAACTTTAGCGTGCGCAAGTTGGCAAGAAATCTTGTCTCCCATAAATCATATTTCTCTTCACATCCATCAAAAAGAAGTGGAGATACGGATATATTCGCTCCTCTGTTTGCCATAGCTTCGTGGCGTTAGCTTGCTTAGCTTCGTGACGTTAGCTTGCTTAGCTTCGTGACGTTAGCTTGCTTGCTAGTTAGCTCTTTGTCTTTGTCAATTGTCATGCGTTTATTCGCGCGCAAACTTCTGTCGCGTTACTTTGTCGCGTTAAACTTCTTCTGCAAGCTTATCTTTACTCATTTCCATCTCACTTGGGTCCTGAGATGCCTGGGCCCATAACCTGTTAAGGGATGCGAGTTGTTCGCAGCGCTTCTGGCGTCCCAGGGATGGAAAATAAGCAGGATGCTCGGTTCTTTCTTTAGGCAGAACACGCCATATTTATTCACACGAAGACCACGTCTCATACACTAACAGAAGAAGAAAAAAAGGTGGGGAAAGTCCCTCACGGAGGAAACCGGAAATAGAATTCCTGCTCTTCACAATAAGAGCATAAGAGCGTAAATTAACATAGCTCAACATGAAGGTTCAAAAATTCACAGCGCCATCTAATGGCCCGGCATGATAACTAAAGTGAATTCATGAAGGCGGGGGGGAGTCATATCCACAGAATTCGCCCGTGTCAACGCAATACTTTCGCCTCTAATTAACATACCCCAAACCTCCGTTTCCCCCCACCGTGTCCATATTTTGAGTAAAACCGCTCCTTTCTCTCTGCGGTTCTGCTCATCGTTTACATGAGTCCACTGGCCCCCCTCTTTGAATCCGATGGTTTCTGAACTCACCAGACCCTTGTCCTTCACTTCGCTTTGGACTAGGGTCTGGGATTTCTCCCATAGACAATGATTTCTCCGGTCGATTTTTGACCGGACCAATCAGAGAACAGAAGGCGGAGTTTTGTTAGTTTAGCCTGGCGAGGTCCAGGCTATTCAGATAAATAGCTCAGAAACCACTCGGTGGATATTTTTTCTGCTACCAGTGTGTAATTATATGGCTCTAATTTACTGACTGTTGGCCTAGATGAAACATTTGAGATAAAATTCGATTTTTTATCATTTATTTTCGTAGCGCACCCGAGGCTGTTTGGAAAATGTCAAACCGAAACTATTTAAATCCAGCAGATTTGACCATTTCGTGAATTGATTTAGGAACTGTTAAGCTCAGGAACACTTCTGATATAACGTCAGCTAAGAAATATATTTTTTCTCAGCAAAGAAATAATAGTTTTTTACCTTGTTTTCATGAAAATTCCTTCGTGGCGGCAGCCATTTTAATTGACGACATCAGTCGACGTCGTTCAAAACTCCGCCTTTTTTTCTCTGATTGGTCCGGTAATCCGCCTTCTGTTCTCTGATTGGTCCGGTCAAAAATCGACTGGAGAAATCGTTGTCTATGGGAGAAATCCCAGAACCTAGTACAAAGCGAAGTGAAGGACAAGGGTCTGGTTTTAACCAGGCTAAACGTAAACATCTCCAGCTGAGCTTTTGTTTGAGCCACAAGCGTGCGTGCGTGCGTGCACGCACGCGCGGACAGCCGGCATTTCTGTTCACAATAATGGCGGCTGACACACACGCACGCACCGCTTTCTGAACTACAGTACGATTGATGGAATATATTTTGAGTCTCATATTTAATTAATCTACACCTGAATTACCTGCATCTGTGTTGGAAGAGAGACAGCTGGATCCGGTTGTCGCTGTTTATTTAACGAGGCAGGCGGACATTTCACGTGTCACGTTGCACTATAACATATGTGCTAAATAATAACAGTTTAACAATAATAAACAATATTTATGTTAACGTGGGAGATAGATTCATTTAGCTCAGATAATTTTATATATCTGGACTCAAGTTACATGATTTAAACGATGCATAACATGTGTAGCAGGATGACCTGCAGCCTTCATTGGCTTCCTGTCGCCTACAGAATTCAGTACAAAACTGCTCTCATTACACATCAATGCTTACATGGAACTTCACCAGATTATCTGAAGGATATTCTTATTCCACACTCATCCACCCGGTCGCTGCGGTCACAGAACAGTAATCTCCTTCACATTCCGAGAACCAAATTAAGGACCATGGGAGACCGGGCTTTCAGTGTGGCTGCCCCCCGCCTGTGGAACTCTCTTCCTGACTGTCTGAGGGTCCCACAGTCTGTGGTTGATTTTAGCCGCTTACGCATTGGCCGGCCCTCCCCGGCTCTCCCAGCTTCTAACCCGGGTTCGGCGTCTTCGCATTTACCTTTTCCGCCCGGGATCCACCCTTGTTCTGGAACCATCTTCACCAGCCGTTTTCGCATTGGCCAGCCCTCAATGACCCGGGGCTCCCCTGGGTGGCTCTGGGCCACCCGCGTTCATTACGCATTTGCCGCAAAGCCGCCTTGAAGTGGGTGGGCAGTTCTCTGGAAGTGGGTGGGGTGGTCTCTTCACGTGGGTGGAGTGTTCGTGTTTTAAGAGAGGAGACTCCGCTAAAAAAAAATTGTTAGCTGGATATATATATATTAGTGTTTCTGCGTTTAATTTTTGTTAATAACTGATCACAAATCAGCTTATGTTACAACGTAAATAACACGAAGCGCACACCCATTTCCGCCTTTCAGCGCGACCTGAATGTCATTAAACAGCATTAAACAATAACTAATATTGTCTAACTGTTGCGCGCAGCCAGGGTTTTAAAATATAACGAATAATCTCTAACTTTTACGTGCAGCTAAAATGTCAGGAGGAGTGATTGCTATATGGGCAAGTTGGACACCTGTAAATTCAGTCTGATCGGATAGCTCAACGAGTTAATGCGTTATCGTTTTGACCGGGAGAAGTGGGTTCGCTTCCAGCCTGGGACAAAGTTATTTTACTTTTTTTTTCTCTTTATTCACATTTTCTTTTAAATAAAAAGGAGTTTGTTTGGTTAACAAACAAGAGCGGCTTAAGAGCGGCTTGAAGACCTTTCTTTTCAACCGAGCATACTCTGCCTCCTCATGATTCTACTTTTGATCTTAGTTGATACTGTTATTGATTTTACTTGTTTTATTACTTGTTTTATTGACATTTAATTTCTGTTGCACCGTGTAGCACTTTGAGATTTTCATTAATGAAAAGTGCGTTATAAATTGAATTCATTATTATTATTATTATTGAATGCACCACACATGCAAAGATGTGATTGGTGGGTCTGGGGCTGCTTCCGGTATAAAAAGGGGCAAGTCCTCATTGATTAACACGCGTCATCCGTGCTGGCTGTGTCGCGCTAGCGTTGAGTTGCAGGGTCGCGATGATCCACTTTTCTCGCGACATGTACGAGTTTCCTGTTTCCCTCTGTTGTTGAGGTGGAACACACTGCTGCTGTTTGTCCTTGGCGACAGTCTGCCTCCTGTGTTGTTCGTGGCCGTGTCTACTGTTGTCCCGACTGGTTCTGCCCCCATCCGGGTTGTCCCTCGCCTTCCGGCTGGTCCTGGGACTGTTTGGCGCCCGCTGTCTGGACGGCGTGGCGTGGGCTACGTCACGCGTCCTGCGGGCTGAGCTAAGCCGACTGATGCCAGCTCAACCACTCATACAGGCGTCGGTTTGAGTGGCGTCTTTTTGGGAGCAACGGATCTCACCAGGGCGGACTCTGGACTACTGAGAGAGACTGTGTGTGGGTTTTTCCCTTTTAACATATTCCTGTATTGCACTTTTATTCAGAAATGAGCTTGAGCCAAGATGGTGTAGTGGTTAGGGCGTTTGACTTGGGACCTGAAGGACGCGGGTTCGCGTCCCGGCCACTACACACCTTGGGGTGTCTATGAGTGCACACCTATTTCTCCAGCTCCCCGAGCGCCTTCTATGGCTGCTCACTGCACCACCTGGTAGGTGGTTGGGTTAAATGCAGAGACGAATTTCGTCTGTGTATGGGAAACATACGCAGATGACAAGATTAGACAATTATTATTATTATTATTATAACTCAGTTCTTTAGCACTTTGAGATTTTTATTAATGAAAAGTGCATTATAAATGGAATTCATTATTATTATTATTATTATTAACTGCCTTTTTAAACTGTAAATATTTTAAATTTAGGATTTTAGCCTTTTTAAACTGTAAATATTTTAAACTTAGGATTTTATTTAATTAAACTACTGTGCAATTTATTGGTGTCTGTGTGAACTTGTCTCATGCCTCATCTGCAACGGGTCTATGTGCCTTAAGGGTAACTTTTAGTAAAGTTTTTAACCAAATTCACTTCTTTTATTAAAAATAGATTATTTATTTTTTTAAACTAAAGTTCCCTATTTTTATCCATACCCGTCTGGCTACACATGCATCATTAAAGTTGAAATTGAAGACACCAGGTTTATTTTGTATTTATTTATTTATTCAACACCACAAACGGTATGTCACACAAACACTTATAATTAAACTGAACTCTATTAAAACACGTTAACTGAACTTTAAACTGCATTAATGAACTGGAGTCTGCTCTGTTTTCATCCTGGATACTGGACCCATCAGAACCGGTCTGCTTTGTGGAAGAACAGCTGCTTGACCTCGCAGGAAGAAAAAAAAATACAACTCAGTTGGTTGTTGTGTGATCAAAGTAAACACAAGCAAACATTAAGAACGTTGTTTACCTGCTGTAAGTCAGCTGATTTACACGGACTAAAGTCCGACATCGTCACTCCGTTCTGGTCCACTCAGCGTCTGGTGTGGAGCTTGTTAAGGCCGAGATACACTGAAGCAGACTCCGTATACGCGCGTATGCGCGCATATTTTGTGCGTATGTTTCGCTTCTATACTTTCAGAAACTATCAGCTTTCAAACGCTCGCGTTCTCCTTGTTGTAATATGAGCAGCTGAGCACGGAGGGGACTCAACTGAGCTCGCTGATTGGTCACTTTGACACGCCTACTGAAATGATTGACAGATTTCAGTCAGCTCAAAGTGAAACCTATCATGAGCAGCTCGCTGAAGACCGCTGCGGTGTTCTGATGCGGTGTTTCTACTATATATGTTATAAAAAGTTCTCTCAGAAATAAAAATAATAACAGGGAGTGCTTTTCCTGCAGCACACAGCCCACCAGGGAATATATAAAACATCGCGCACCCAGGTAGGACCTGAATTCATTCATTTCATTCATCGAGTGAACGGAGGAAGAAGCGGTTACTTGACTTTAGGCAAAAAAACAAAAGAAAAGGCCCGATCAGCGATAAAGAAGGGGAATTTATTTAATTTGTGTAACATACAAAACAGTCCGGCGCCGGGGAAGTTTAGGTCAGACACCGCGCATCGCGTATGCGCATCGCGTATGCGCATCGCGTATGCGCATCGCGTATGCGTAGTAAAAAAATACTTTTGCGCGTACTTGCCCTGAGGGGCTACGCGGGGCTACGCTTTTGCCACAGCGTACGTACGCTGCGTATAGGCGTACCGTGAGGACGCTCGAGTGTATCTCGCCCTTAAGATGAAGTGGGTCCAACTTGGCGTCAAATCTGTCGACTCTTATCCAAATTCCAGCTTTAACTTGTTAACTTGTTAACTTGTTAGCTCAACGTTTAGCACAAAAGAAAGCAGCAGACTGAGGCAGCACGCATGCGCATTAGATAAAGGTGCAAAAATTCATAGCGCCAACTAATGACCCAGCATGGTAACTACAGCAGAGGGGGGGATTCATGAGGGAGGGGGAGATTCGAGCGGATGCATGTAAACACTCAAATTTGCCTGTGTAAACGCAAATCATTTCATCTAATTAACATACCCAAAACCTCCGTTTCCCCCCCACCGTGTCCGTGTTAACAGTACCTAAGTGACATTCAACATTTCTTGAATTTATCACAGAGGGGGGTTGACTTCCCAGTTGAAATTAAAATCTCCGGCAAGTAAAACCTCTTTGAATTGTAAATTAGCTAGAAGTCTATCAGGGAGGACTGAGCCTCAGGTGTTGCTAAGGGAAGGTGATAACAACCCACTACATATAAGATCAGGCCTCCATACAAAGTAATGTTTACAGCTAAAAATTGGTTTGGGATTGTTTTGGTTGACACAAGACTAGAATCCAGGGTTTCTCTGATGTAAATAGCACCCCCATCCCCTTTTTTATTATTATTATTAAATCCATTGTTTGCCAGGTCATTTTTCAAGACAGATTTGTTTAGCCATGATTCAGCGATGAAGATTACATCAGCCCCAGAAGAACAGACCAGAACTTTCAATGTCAAGTTTTCTCAAAAGGCTATGTGCATTTACGTGCAGAAAATGAAGACCTGACATGTTTTTAAAATCATTTGGTGTGCTATAATGAGTGGGGGTCCAGTCTTGGGCTGAATCCCTGAGAGCAGTAACAACATTATTATCAGACAGTGTCTTGTGTTTTTGTGACCGATGTGTAATTACAGGCGTTAATAGTGTGACAATTAACCCCCATAATCAAACCATGAGAAACGTTTAAAAAGACATGATTACCCAGATCCCAGAGGCAATGAAGATTGCAGGGAGAGGTAGATCCAGATGTGTGAACAAGGTTCAATGACTCCAGATAGACAGAGATCTGAAAATGATGGGAATATTGTGACTGATGGCGAAAAGTCTCAGCCCAGACAGCTTCACAGATCAAATGGGCCAATGGGTCTGACATTGTGGTCCAACTGGAGTTTGAATTAGACAGAGGAGAGCACCCATGTGGAGATGAAACTCTCAAGCAGCTCTCATGATGAGCAGATGCTGGGTCCAGTACCAACAGGCAGAAGCTGATAATCCATGGCAAATAGCAAAGCATGGTCTTGACTTGGTTCAGATCAACAGAGGACAACAGCGTAATCCAGGAGCAAAACCTTCAGCTGACCCGTTCTGAACCGATGGACCCGCACAGATCTAAATATTATCCAGGTGAATTTTAGATGGAAGCCCTGCAGAACTCCGATGCAGACTCCAGTTTTCTTTCAAGCAGCTGCTCCTCGGTACTTCACAGCACAAGAGCTTCCTCTAGGCGAACAATGATGAAAACTGACCGGAGAGCCTGAAGTTGTCCTTGGCTCGGTTCTGTTCTGGTCTGGTTCCATCAGGTTCCTCCGCAGCCAACAGAAAATCCCACGGAGATGGACAGTCCTTTGGTTATAGGTAATGGGCTGCCCACTGAGGCTGAGACTGGCTCTATTTGGAACGAGTTCTCACACAGCCCGGCTTGGTTCAGTTCTGGTCCTATTCTGGGACATGGGGACACTTCCCCCACAACCAACTACAGACACCCACGAGGAGCCAGTCAAACAGAAAGCCAGCAGTACTGGGGCTACATCGGTGCAGCGGGTTCCGGCGGGGACCTGTGAGTATGTTGCTATACATAGTTCCCACACAGCCCCGAGTATTGCGCAATACCGAGTTTTTCGCCACTCGTAAAGGCAGAAATGGCGGACAAACACACTCGAGCTACCACAGCTAAATACATTACTAGCTTCACCAAGGCTGGCAGTGGTCAGAGTTAAATGAGTTGGAGAAAGAAATCATGGCAGACAAAGCTGACAACTTGTCACAAAGTAGTTACTCTATCATTAATTATTTAATTACTACGAGGAGTGCACACCGGCTTCACAACGCAGAGCTTCACAGCTTTAAATCCAAAAAAGATGTGTAAACTGTCTCAATCATATCTAACCAGCTAAATAAAGGTTTAACTAAAGTAACACACAGCCAGCACAAACAGTCCAGGCTCAACATGGACCAGAACCAGCACTTTGAGTGTTACCGTGTTGGAAGTTAGCATGTCGCGTTAGCGGAGGGTCCGTCGTACGGAGGCTCGCGGGAGCTCAGGTCGGACGGCGTGGATCCGTTGCGGCCGCGGGGGCACGTCCCATGGGACCGACGCGTCGCCCGCACGACTTGGCTCCCGTCCTCCTTCCCCCACTGGGGTGGTCTCCCCACCGGTCCCAGAGGACCGGCGAGACCGTGAGGAGGCCGTTGTCGCGTTAGCGAGATGCTAAGCTAACCACAGCACAAGACGGTGTTGCTAAATAATGGGAAAAAACTGCTCTAACACACAGACAGTTGTACTGTAACATTGTTCTGACATTGTTTCACAAAATGATTTATGTAGAATATTTTGTTTACCGGCCAAAAGCACGACGTCTTCCAGAGCAGATCCGAGCGAGCAGTCAGCTGCTGTGAGCTTCTCCGATGAGAAAAATCCTTCACGTTTACTTTTTTTTTTGATTAAGTGAAACCTGCTCCTTGCCCAAACGTCTACCCGACTGGAACACCCACTGACCCAACACAAAGTAACCATTGCAATTGTCAGGTTTAAACCCCAAACATTATTAAAACACCACGCTGTAAAACAGAGAACAAGACACAAGTGATTTGAGTATCTTTCTTGCAAGGAGAGCGCAGAAGGTATTGTTCATGTCACAACCTTCTAACTCGCTCTGCTTCTTAGTTGTTCTCCTTGTCTTTTATTGAGTTTTAGGAATGCCCTAGTTACACAATGTCTCAACCGCTAAGGGAGAGGGGAAAACCGGTTGAGACTGGTTCACACATAGGTACACGTCAACATGTTGAACAACATTCTTCCAAGATGGAGTGGAAAACAACTGCACACAGTTGTTTTTCCCCCTGCCAGCACGAGAACCTGTTCCAACAGCCAGTTTTGCCCAGGGTGTGTTACCGGTCGAACAGGTTTCCTGCACACAAACTCATCACAAGCATTAGTCACAAAGAACACTTACATTGTTCACTTCTAGGTTAAAAAGGGATAAGTTTAAACACAAAATGTATTAAAGAATATAAATGTGATAATATGTATTTACAATTACTCCAACATTTCCCTCCTGTTTATCACATTTACAGGTTCTCCAGTCGCTCAACAGCATCTTCAATAGATTTTCTGCTATGAGGTCATCTACAAGAAATGTTTACACTCAGAGGTTAGCCCTTAGTTGCCTGGACATTATCATCATCTGAGTCCAGGGCAGAATTAGGTTCAGGAAAGTGGATCTCATAATCAGTTAAATCATCAGTATTTTCATTAACAGGAAGCAGCGTGTACAGCTGCTTTTCCAGGGGAGCAATAGCTGTGTTAATAAGGCGAGTAAACATCGCTCTAAGAAATGGAATACAACAACACCCACACAAAATCAGAATTGCTGCAAGCACTGCTATGGAGACAAGAATGGAGGAAATGAGACCACTCCATCTGCCAAAATACTCCCCCAAAGGGATCCCACATGGAGGTGTCAACCCCAGAATGGTCTTTCATTTTGACACTAAGTGCACGCAGTCCATCCAATGCTTTGGTCAAGCTGCCATCTGTCGTTGTGTTGTTGGGCACAAAAGTGCAACATTGTTGACCAAAGATGGCACAAACTCCGCCTTTCTCTGCCAAAATCATGTCCACCGCAATGCGGTTCTGGAAAGCCATTAAAGAGGTAGCTGACAACTGCCCTCAAATCCAGCCACAGTGTAGTTGCTCAATCTCTGAACGTTGTAGTGGATGTAGTTGATTCTGTCTACGTTTTTATTTACAGTAATGAAAAGAAGGATACTTTCAAATCCTGCTGCCACTTGATTTGCTAATTTATATTCATCAGGAACCCCTCTGGGTATTCCTATAGCATCTATGTATGTAGGATCATGACCTGGTGGTGACACATCTCTCTTGGATCTCTTACTCCAAATAGTTTGCAATACTGGTCTAACTTCAGTTGTCAAGGTATTCTCATTCATGGGATAGATGGATATGGGGAGGAGGAGTGAAACTGCTGCACACAGACCAGTAGTGTTCTGAGACAGTCTGTCAAAAAGTCTCTCATCCCCACACCACCACCAGATGTCACTACGAGACTGTGGTTTAAATTTACTTTTAACTATGATAATTGTTTCACATCAAGTTCTGTTAAGATTTCCTATCTGCGCTCCTTTTCCTGTTCTGTTGATGCAGGTAAAATTTGCTGCTGCGACGACTTTAGAGAACAGCGGTTTCTGTTTGTCTGGAGGAGAAAGAGGGTACACTGAGTCCCAATAGATGCAGTTTGTATCAGGTACTGCTTGGTTCATCACGTTTATCAGGCAGTCAAAGCTAAGAGTAGCTGGTATTATCTTAAGTATGGGCCTAGGGCCCATACACACTACACAATCTTGTTTTGACATGTTGGCTGCTTGTTCAGCTAACAACAACCAATTATTTTTGTTTCCAGAAATTCCAGAAGTAAAAGAGAACCAGTCATCTGTTTTGTCAAATGGTTTGTTTTTTATAAACATTGTCCTATGACTAGGGGTGCGTGTTCAAAGGTTTCATCTATTGTAATATTGTTACATACTTTAAAGAAGATGTAGGGATCATTAGCTTGGGGTCTATATACAGTACATATAGTGAAAGATGGTAACAAGGCGTTGAGTTATATATCCCTGAAGCTATATTTGTTTTGGCTAGTGGCATTAAAGTTGTATTGAAATTAAAGACCAGGTATTGTTGTCCTTGGACATTGGTCAAGTTTATATTCAATATTTTAGACCAGTTCTGGGCCTTTAAGTTGTCCGGTTATGGCGTCCAACTGTCACTTGTAGTAGTAAATACGTCACCCCAGCTTGCACTTTCCCACCAGTGGATTGTGCTTAAATACCAATCATAGCCTGGCCATTGGTTTCCATTGTATCCTCCCACCGTTATGCTGTTTAAATTTAACCACACAGATTCAATGAACGTGGGAGTATGATAACACACAAATGGTTCTTCCCTCTGTAGAAGTTTCGTCTGGGTTCTCATGCAAGGATTGGGGTATGGTGTACTGACACGGCTGGGCACGCTTCTTTTTTGTACTATTTTATTTGTTTCTTGAGTCCACTCTCTTTCCCACGGTTTAGTTAGGGTTATCCAGGTTACCAATAAGATTAGAAATGCTACGGCTGTTAAACCTTTATTTTGGTCTGTGGTCCTCATAATGCTGAACTAGGTTTTCTTCCTAGTAGCTCACAGAGTTGTGGACAATCTTCACCGATTTGAGATGACTGTATACTATAAATACAGCCCCCTTTGAACAACGGACTCCCTCTGTGAGCTGAACGAAGAATTCCTAAATTCAGTTCTAATTTCCTATTTTATTTAAACTGTATACCAAATTATGAGGACCACAAAACACAAAAGTACAGTTTAGGCAAAAGAAGCTAATGAAAAAGTCTATTTTAGTCATTTTTGCTCTCAGCAATCAGTTTATTCATCCTTGTTTTGAATCATAAGTTTGCAATGGCTTAAGTGGACCCACGTGCTTCGTTCAGCTATTTTTAGTGACGTGTTTGTGGTCAAGAGTACCTGGAAAGGTCCCTCCCACTTGGGTGAATGCCAGTGTTTCTTTTTAATGCTTTTAATCAAGACCCAATCTCCTGGCTGTACCAGCTGGTCGTCCTGTTGAGAAATAAGAGTAGGATCATTGTCAGTGTTTTGCTGTTTTTGTTGTTTTTCTAACATCTTTCTCATGTAGTCAGCAAGTGTCATTTCTTCATTCGTCTCCCAGGTATTTTTGAACAATGGGAGTTTATATGGTCTTCCATACAGAGTTTCAAAGGGAGTTAGGCCTGTGGTACTGGTAATGTTTATGTGCATTTTTACAAGATCTAAGCATTGAGTCCAAGGCCTTCCTGTTTCTTC